>JASPKZ010003207.1:0-64231 GCA_030220185.1 Diploptera punctata | reverse complement strand
ACATGGCAATAGGGTCAGAAAACAAAGAGGAACTACAAAGTGATATGAACGTACTGCAAAAATGGGCAATAAAGAACGACTTCATCATTAATAAAAGGAAAACCGTACAAATGGTATTAGGAGAGGAGGTAGAATCGCACCAAACGATAACTTAAACTTAGGAGAGCAGCCACTGAAAATAGTAAATAAAGTCAAGTACCTAGGTCTTACATTACAATCGCGAAATCCTTCAACGAACACATACAGGAGAGAGCTGCAAACGCCATAAGAGTGATGTGCACCATAAAGAACATCACAACTCTATCAATGGAAAAGCCATGAGATTTTTCGAGACAGTGATAACACCAGTTGCAACATATGGTATAGAATTGATATGGGATAAACTTACAACCAGAGATTTGGAAAGGCTGGAAAATGTGAAAACAAGATACCTTAAGAGGGCAATACGAGCCAGCAAATATACACCAAGTAGGATGATCTACATGCTGACCAGAGAAACCTTCTTCGTAGAAGACTTGAGACACAAGATGCTGCTACCTGCCACAGACCCATACAACGAAGTAATAGAAAGAAGGAGACAGAAGGAAAGAGAAATCGACAGCAGTTTCTTTGCAACGGACGCCATGGTAAATAGAGAATGGACTGGATACAACCAAACTCAAAGACATGCAATAGTAGGATTGGCGATTCATGGATTCCATCACAAGATGTGCAAAAACGTGAAATATCATCAGCTAGATGAACAATGTGTGTGTGCAAACTATGTGAACAAAAGTGTGAAATCTACCATTTTAACAAATGTGAAAAAAGGACAGTGACGTTAAATGAACTCATAAAGAAAGAACATAAACTACACATATGCTCATTCGAGTGCACCTTTACTTATTATTATAAATTGTAGAATTCTTGAGAACATGTTTCACAAGGTATTAATTTTCTGATTCTTGATAATGTTAAAGAAACCTCATAGTGTTACTGCCTAAAAATATTAATTAGTTATTTTAGTTATAACATATTATCTAAAAGTCATGATCAGAATGCAGAACAGATTTTTAAAATAATATAAAACACTCCTACTAGGAAGTGTCCTAATCCCCACATGGGGAACGACAGGGCATATAGATAGATGCACCTTCTATTAATTTTACTGTAAGTTATGAAGGAGGAACACACATAGTAAATGGAATAAATAAGGTGAATCTATT
Source organism: Diploptera punctata (assembly GCA_030220185.1). Lineage (NCBI taxonomy): Eukaryota > Metazoa > Arthropoda > Insecta > Blattodea > Blaberidae > Diploptera > Diploptera punctata. The sequence goes on along the minus strand of JASPKZ010003207.1, from coordinate 63,026 downwards.
TCATCTTACCATATAAATCTTTGTGTTCTATTTGAACATATTTTGAAATGCTTGTTCAGAATGTTAAATTTATGTTGTCATCCCTGGATATCAACTCCGACTCCCACTTGACTTCAACAGTAAGGCCAAGCTTAAGATGGTGTGCATAACATATCGAAACATGTTCAAATAGAAAACAATTTTTGAGGTAAGATCATTCCGGATTCACCTTATTTATTAAGAAGAACCTCATAATGTTACTTCCTATTGTAATTTATTAATAAATGTGTGTTATTTGATTTGTTTCTTCATAAACCTCAAATTTTATTTTTGATTTCATGGAGGACAAATGCAATCCTGATTTCAATACTTTTGCAATATCCATCAAGTGTGAACTTCATTTTTGAACTTTTAACTGGTGTTGCTGTAGTTATTTTTTTCTGTTAAACTAATTTAAAATCTATTTAATATGATGCTCTGCAAGAAGAAAATTATTTGATACATTTTAATAAATAAACCAGCGCAAAACAATTTTTAAACAAAATAACAAACAAATAAAAATTAAATATTTTCTTTCTAACAGTTAATTGTTTATTCTTCTTCTATTTCACGAAATTAGGCCATTTAATCTGTTTTCACATCAAGTGAGATTTAATGAATCTTTCCACCTAGTAAATGTGCATCCAACACTTGTATGTCCTATTGGTTTGTACTTTAATAACAGCTGAGGGATATTGTTTATATTAAGATGAAAATTGATAGATTGAAATATGAACTCAAAAAAATCAACCACTGCACCTCCATTCATTCCTTTTGTTCACAAATGACAGATGCGGTCAATCTTTCATACACGCACTCACACATGATTTACACATAATCTGCTGAGGTAGTTCTTAATTCCATTCCATTCACACTCCAATAGTATTAATAATAATAATAATAATAATAATAATAATAATAATAATGCATTCATGGCCTTTCAAAATTTGTTTATGAAAAACAATAGTTAGGAACTTAATAATGTTCATCTTATTCTAAACTTGAAACAGTTGAACAACATTCATCCCATATTTAAGAAAAACTGTATCACATCATCTTCTCATTAGACTGGTTTCAACACCTAATTAGGTTCCACCCTCAGTACTTTCACGACCACTGTTATGTCTTCTCGAAAAGCTGCCTTGCTCCCTCTGTTGAGAGACTAAAGAACTTCCAAATCACTTTTCCCGGGAATTTCAACTTGAAGAAAAGAAGAAATCAGTTTGTGAAACGCTGACGATGAAGCAACAGCTTTGAAACATATGTCCGACAAAACAATCATATGAGGTATGTTAAAAAACACAAACCTAAATATTCATTAATTTCTCCTTTTTGTTTCTTTGATATAAACGTTTTTCCAATCCATTTAGCCTTTCTTTCGATTTGAAGTTTTCCTGAACATGCATGGGTGGCTACTGCAGATTTTTCTACTTCCCATTTTTGACATTCCTGAGATGTTATTTTACTCTGGTTTTTAAATTTCTCTTTGTTTTCCTTATGTAGAAATTCTCACAAATTAATGAAAGAATATGAAATTGGGGGATTACAAATTAATGTAAATAAAAGTCAATATATGGTAATTGGTGAGAGTGGAGAAAATTTGGTATTAGAAGATTCCAAAGGTACCATTAACATTTATAACAAAATTAAATATTTGGGACTTGAAATAAATGAAGATAGAAACAATGATTTGGAAATAACAAAAAGAAGAGTTAAAGGTAGATCTGCAATAGCAATGTTGAATGGAATTTTGTGGGATAAACAGTTATTCAAAGAAAGTAAAATCCATATTTATAAATCAATAATAAGTAGTTTAATTACCTATGAAGCAGAAATGTGGACTATAAATGCCAAATTAAAGTCAAAATTGTATTCTACAGATATGAATTTTTTTAAGAAGATGCTTAAATTAGACAGGATTGGAAACAGTATTATCCAAGAAAAAATTAACTTTAAGGAAACAATTAAACAGTTTGTGGGAAATAAACAATTACAATGGTTTGGACACGTGAAGAGGATAAATGAAGATAGATTGCCATTAGGAGTTTGGAGTGGATTCCAAATCAGAAGAAGAAAAAAGGGAGACCTAAGAAGACATGAATGGAGGAAATTATGAATTTGATGAAGGATAGGGGACTGCAGGATGGTGATAGAGATGAATAGAGGAAGAGAATCAAAACTTAATATCGGACACAGGAGGAAGATGTATATATTTAAAACCTGTAAAAATAAAAAAGACTTTTTCACGTTCTCCGCATTTAATCTGATAAATCCCAGATTTGTTTCCTTCTTCTATTTTCTCATTTTTGTTGGATCCAATTAATCTAATGATGCTGAAATAGTTTTTCGGTGCCAACGTATATTGAAATTAAAAAAAAAAGTTTGAAACTTATAGTGCTTCAATATTTGTATTTCATGTTTTCTTGTTTTTCTTTTAGAAGTGTACTTTGGATAATAATTTTTTTATCTTTATCTGAACTTGTTTATTTTCTTGGGTATCATGCTTTCAAAGAGAAATTTTAAAACCAGAGAGGAAAAACATCTCTGGAATGTCAAATTGGGGAAGTAGAAAAATTTGCAGTAGCTGCGTCCAAGCATGGTCACAAAAACATCAAATCAAAAGAGAAATTAATTAATTAAACAAATACAAAAACCTAAAGAGCTCACGGTTTGGAAAAAATCTACATAAAAAAAAAACAAAAAGGAGAAATTAATGAATTTTGAAATTCGCAGGGAAAGTGATTTGATGGTTCTTCAATCTACCAATAGAGGGAGCAGGAGGCAAGTCTTCAAGATGACATAACAATAGTCCTAAAGTTAATTAATGGGTTGGAGAAAATGTTTAACATTTGGAGTTTGACTGAAGATGGAAGTAAAACTATACTTTTAAAACCGGTATCATGAAGACATGCAACTTTATGAAGTGAGATGTTAAAACATTTTCCCCAACTCATTCATTAATTTAAATACCTCACAGTGTTACCTCCCACTTTGATTTTGATTAAAGTTATGAAAATACTGAGGATGGAACCTAATGAGGTCCTGAAACTGGTCTAATAAGAAGGTGAGGTGACAGAATTTTTCTTAAAAACTAGGGCATTCGATAAGTAATAGCAACACTGTTGTAAATCAATCCTAGTGATGACCATTGAAATCCTGTAGTATGTTGTTGAACAGTCTTTGTTGTATAAATCTGTAATTGAAATCTCTAAATAGCAATATTTTGAGAATACATTCACTGTTTCTCACATTTAGTACATAATACTGCCCCAAAAAGATGTCCAGTAGAGTTTGTTTAGAAGGTGGAATTGGGAAGTACTAGAACATCTACCAAATTCACTAGACAGGAGCCCTTGTGACTGTAATATATTCTCAAATATGAAAGAATGTCTATGAGGCATCCGATTACAATCAAGAGTTGATATCCAGAAAGCTCTAGAACAACCAGATGAGAGAGATATCCACAAATAGTGCTGCAGATGGAGTGCATCAACTTCAAGGATTTGGCAACATATAGTTTTCACGAAGAATGAGTCATTTTTTTTACATCTTACCATCTTACCTCACAGTTTGTTTTCTTAAAAAAATACTCATTCTTCATGAATAAGAGCCTCATAATGTTATGTCCCATATTTAACTATGACTTAACAAGAGACTATAAATGAAGCTAGTAATGTCAAAAGTACCTGAACAATTTTTTTGTGATGTTATAGCAGTCTTGCCATTACTTAATACATTGGTAACAGGCCATGGAGATCTCCGTGTTTAAATGTCCAGCACTAGACGATCGGCCACAGAGATTTCCGTTTTTACGTTTTGTATGGTTTCCTCTGCCTCTTTGCTTTTGAAGGAGGCATGCAATTTTGTTTTTTCTCATAGTGAAATAAATTTTAGTTGTTTTTATACCCCTTTCTTCTCTTTTATGAAATTTCCAACTTTACAGAAAGAGTTGTTAGCAATTTTAAGACAGACGGCTGGTGAAATATGGAATTTTAGTGTCGGTAGTTAGGCGATTATGGGATACATACATAGCCTGTAAATATATGTTGCAGAGGGGAAAAATTAGAAGAAACACTATTTTGCATTATGGAGCCGAATTTATATCTGTGGCATCATGTCTACCAGGATAATTATTTTAATAGTGTGTCTATAGCTGAAAATTTGCTCGAAAGAAAGACGAGAGTATGAGGATTAACAGAGGGCTTCCAAAATCATTTGTGGAAGCAGGAAATAAACTCAAACCAGGAGAAAGTGCATTTTGTAGTAAGGGGGAAGTTTTGCTTCAAACATGGAAGATAAAAGAGACGTAAGAATGGTTAGCACATTACATCAGGCAACACGAGAGTGGGAGGGGTAAAGTTGTAAAAATGCCCTATTGAATGCTAATATAACAAGTACGTGAAGGGCGTAGACAGGGTTGACCAGTACCTATTATATTACTACAACCTTAGAAAAACAGTGACATGGAACAAGAACGTTGTATTGTGGCTTCTGAATTGGGCACTCTTTATTGCTTTCAGGGTCTATAAATTTCAAACCCCTAACAACAAATGTCAAACAGAAGTTTTTTGCTTGAAACAGCCTCTTGTTTGGCAGTCGTGAAATTAGGAACAGATGACAGGGAAGAGAAAAGAAAGACAGAGAGAAAATGGGACACCACGTCAAGACCCACCATGAAGGCTGAGATTGAAGAAACATAAATTAACACCAACTGTGACTAGAAAGAAAAAATACCCCTCCAAACCTTGCTGCATTTGCAGTGAACACAAGAAAGAAACTCACTACATATGCTCTTTTGCACTGTGCTTTTACATAAAGGCAAATGTTTCCAATGCTATCACACCCTCAATTTCTACCAGAAGATCTGGTGAGAACACTAATAAAGAATTACTTATGTATTACTGTTATATACTGTAAAATACAACCGTCAAGAAATGCGGACATGGGTTCTACTGGGGTAAAATTTTCCGGAGGTCAAATAGTCCCCCATTCGGTTCTCCGGGCGGGGACTACTTCAGGGAACCCATGCCAAAGGCTCAAACACAGGGACATGTTCCTAGGAACATGGAATGTTAGGACTTTATACAATAGCGGGGCACTAGAGATATTAACGCGGGAATTGGATAAATCGCCCTTGGATATAGTCGCTTTACAGGAAGTTAGGTGGCCAGGAGAAGGTAGTCAGGAATCAGGAAGCTTTGCATTATACTATGGGGGTGCAGAAAGACCTGCATTTGGAACGGGTTTTTTAGTCAGAAGGAGGATCCTATCTGCTATCCGAGATATTAAGTTGGTAGTGATAGGATATCATACATAATTCTAAAGGGTAAACGACATGATTTTATAATTGTAAATGTACATGCCCCCACAGAAGATAAAGATGACAAGATCAAGGATGAGTTCTATGATGAATTAGAATGCTTATTTGATAGCCTTTCACGATATCATATGAAAATTGTCTTAGGAGATTTTAATGCAAAAGTGGGGCGGGAAGATATATTCAAACCAACAATAGGCAAATTCAGTCTTCATGAAGATAGTAACGACAACGGGGTTAGATTAGTCACATTTGCCACATCAAAGAATCTCATTGTTAAGAGCACAACATTTCAGCATAAGGATATTCATAAATACACCTGGACGTCCCCAGATGGAGAAACTTGGAACCAGATAGATCATGTATTAGTGGATAAACGCTGGCACAGTAGCATCATCGATGTTACATCAGTTAGAGGGGCAGACTGCAATTCGGATCATCATCTGGTCAGAGTGAAAATCAGACAACGGCTATCGCTTATGAGAGGAACAAACGCTAAAGATGATTCTGTAAAATATGAATTAAAAAACTTGAAAAATGATGAAATGCGGCAAGAATACCAAATCAAAATTGCTAATAGATTTGAAGTACTGGAATCTTCAGATGACAATGTGGCAAACGAAGAAGAAACTGATATAAATAAAGAATGGGAGGCTATAAGAGATACTATTAAATTGTCAGCATCAGAAAGCATTGGTTGTTTAAAAAAGAGGCAAAACAAGAAATGGTTTGATGAGGAATGTGCCGACATCGTAAAGAAAAGAAAGCTAGCAAAAATGAAATGGTTACACGAGCCAAATGAGGTAAATTTAGAGCAATTGGGTAGTGTTAGACGGGAAACCACCAAGTTACTAAAGAGTAAAAAGAGGGAATATTTGAGAGAGAAGATTAATGATCTTGAAATGAATGCAAAAAATAGGAACATTAGAGAATTATATCAGGGAATTAGTATAGAGAAGAAAGGGTTTCAGGCTAGAACAAACATAATTCGGAATGAAAATGGGGATATGATTGCAGATTCCAAGAGTATATTAAATAGATGGAAAAGTTATTTTAATCAGCTATTAAATGTACATACAGAACAGGACATTGAGGAGGATAAGTTACAGACAGCAGAAATGCTAGTCGCAGAGCCAAGTGCATTAGAGGTTGAAAATGGCAATTGAAAAATGGAAGATGTATAAAGCATCAGGTTCAGATGAGATCCCAGCAGAACTGATAAAATCAGGGGGAGAAAAATTGATGGACAAGATACGCTGGTTGCTTACTATGATTTGGGAAAAAGAAGCTCTTCCAGATGAATGGAAGGAATCAATTATCGTACCAATTTATAAGAAAGGAGATAAAACTGATTGCAACAACTATAGGGGCATCTCATTACTTTCAACTTCGTACAAAATTCTAACAAATATATTAGTAAGCAGACTTACTCCCTATATTGATGACATTCTAGGAGATCATCAATGTGCATTTAGAAGAAACAGGTCTACAACAGATCAGATTTTTAGTATAAGACAGATTTTAGAAAAGAAATGGGAATATAATGGTACTGTACATCAACTATATGTAGACTTCAAAAAAGCATATGATTCAATTAAGAGGGAGAAGTTATATAGTATCCTGCTGGAGTTCGGAATTCCTAAAAAGTTAGTTAGACTTATACGAATGTGTCTAAATGGCTCAACGAGTAGGGTGCGTGTAGGCAAACAGTTTTCAGACACTTTTGAAATCCAGAATGGGTTGAAGCAAGGAGATGCACTATCTCTCTACTATTTAATTTTGTACTAGAGCATGCCATTAAATCTTTAGAGAATGAGGAAGGCCTACAACTGAATGGTATTAATAAGCTGTTAGTTTATGCTGATGATGTAGTACTACTGGCCGATAGCGAGGAGATACTAAAGGCCAACACGCACACACTATTGAGTAACACTAAGAAATTGGGACTGGAAGTAAATATCAGTAAAACTAAATATATGGTCACACGTAGAAATACATTATATAATGGAAATGGACAGCTAATGACAAATGAGGGAAATTTTGAGGAATTGGCTGAATTCAAATACCTAGGAACAATAATCACAAATAGGAATGAGATGCGCAAAGAAATTAAACATAGGCTCAATTCTGGAAATGCATGCTATTATGCATTGCAGAGACTTTTGATGTCCCAACTCCTTTCAAAAAACGTTAAGCTGAAAATATATAAAACTATTATTCTACCAGTTATATTATATGGGTGCGAAACATGGACTCTTACTTTAAGGGAGGAAAGGAGATTACGAGTATTTGAGAATAAAGTTCTTAGGAGAATTTTTGGACCAAAGAGAGATGAACAGACAGGTGAATGGAGAAGACTACATAACAATGAACTACATGGTCTTTATAGGAAGCCAGATATAATAAGAACAGTTAAGTCCCGTAGACTGCGATGGGCAGGACATGTTGCGCGTATGGGGAATGAAAGACGTGCATGGAAACTTCTTGTAGGAAAGCCAGAAGGAAAACGCCCAGTTGGTAGACCAAGAATGAGGTGGGAGAACAACATTAATATGATTTGAGGGAAGTAGATTATACAGGGAATGATTGGAAAGCATTAGCTCAGGATAGGGATGTATGGAGAGCTTATGTCCGTGCGGCCATGAACCTACGGGTTCGATAGTGCCAGTGAGTAAGTATAAGTATTACTGTTATTGAATGTAAATATATTGATGTAAAAACCACACTGTATTAGTGCGGTTTAAAATTTAAAAGTCCACCCCACTGACAGAAACGTCTGGTCTAACAGGGGTGGGTGGAACGCACAGCTTTCAGTCACCAATGTGTTAAGATTTAAATTGAAATTCTTTATACCTCACATCATATCCAGTCTTCTAATTATACCGGTTTCAAACCTATATAGTGTCATCATCAGTAATATTTCGACCAATGTTCTATCGCTCAGGAGAACTGCTTCTTTACTACCTCTGTTGGTGGACCAATGAACCTCCGAATCAAATCATTTCCCCGGAATTTAAAATTCATCAAGTTTTTTCTTTCTTCTTTTATTTTTTTATGAATTTTTTCCAAATCGTCAGCTTTCTTATTTCTCTATTTGTTTAATTAGACTGGCTTTTATATCAATTAGATGCTTTTCAGAATTTGATTTCAATTGGAGGTTCATCAGTCCACCTATTGAGAGTAAGAAGCAACATAACATTACTGAATATCAAACCACCAGGTTTTCAAACTGGTATAATTAGAAGACAGGATATGAGGTGAGGTAATACAGAATTTTAATTTAAATCTGAAAGTAAATCTCATAGTGATTTTTCGTATAAAAGTTCAATTGCCATTACTTATCGAATGTAGCAAATAATATGCCATAGTGTTAATTCCTAAAAAGTCAATTCATTCCACATTTTAATGAGAATTTTCTTTCAGAGCAGATAAACACAACCACTTTCATAACAAAAACACACATTACTGAACAAGGAATTAAAATGGAAGACACAAACACAATTTTTGAATATTGCATATTCCATAGCGTGTATATATACAATACAAGATGACACAGATTTATCTACAGATTATACGACAGTGTTTTCTACTTTCTACACAAAATAAGTACTTTACACAAACATCAGTCATAAGGAAGTGACAGTTCATCTGATGAGGCAAGTCACGCAGAGACGAGAAGGTCCAATGCAATCGTCATGGCAAAATGCACCGCACTTCTTACACATTATCATAGCTTTCAAATTACAAGCACACTGCGAAGGATCTGTCCGCGGCATCGCAATGTGATTGTTGTGAGTTTGTCTCGGAACTACCCTTCCCCCTCCTGCACCTCCTTGCAAAACTACCTGCTGTTGAGGGTAAGAGTTAGTCATCGACTGCTCCATTATAGCAATATCACCGATTGTATAGCTCTGGAGACTCGAATCTGATCCCACATCCCCATATTGCACACCACCACCAGAAGCAGTGTCTATTCTGTCTTTTCTAGTAATGGCTTGAGTACCCGGATTCGGACAATGCACTACAAAATGTTCTCCATAACTGTTATTACATACTCTACCCCTTGTTGCTGAGGGTGCTGCTGCTGTGAAGCTGCTGCGACCAGTTGTGAGCGTTCCACATCGACGCTGGCCGGGCGACCTCGACCTAATCCAAGACGACCTCCGCCACTAACTTGATTGTTGGAAGGTGGAGCACTAGATGCACGTGGAGGAGGTGGAGCACCCTTGCGACAACTGTTTAACATTACCTGGACTGCTTCAGGTTGATCACCAACCCCTGTGCGTTGCACCAGAATATATTGGCCCACGTGGCCAAGCTGTGCTCCAGCACTCTCAGCTACCTGAACAAAATCACAAGTTATTCAAACAATTCCACTTAAATACAGATTGTCTCAAATGTATGTATACACTATGTTATTTCTCATAGCCCAAGAGCTGATGACAAATTTAGGGAAGGTGTTTTGCCCACATTGAAATAATAAAAAACAGTGCTATTGCGATGGGTGCATTTGGAATGGTGAGTCTGGCAGAGTCTTGCGGTTATTTCACTACTGCGCAGCCTATTACATTTGCAAAAAAAATAAACCCAAAAAATATCTTTTAGGCAATTTGAAATGTTTTTATTGTTGTTTTACAACCTATATAATCCAGAAATAATACTCCCAGACTATTTTTTGAGTTTTAAAATATGACCTGATCCCTCTGAATTTATTTAATTAATGTACCCGAAAAATATACTTTAGGCATTCTAAAATTTTTATGGCATATTTAAAAATCAATTTTAAAAATATATGTTAATCGCCAGACAATTTGAACGGTTTTTAACAACCCCCTGACGTCTGCCGTCAGCTGGCGGGGCCCCTGGCTCCTCGGGCTGTGATTGGTCGTGGTAAGACCACGTGACCACTGTTTACCGCATGATTCGAACTCAGCATACACAACAGAATATTTTGTAGTAAATTTTTCAATAAAAAATAACAAGTATTTTATAAACTCATTTTTTTCTTCTTATAACGTGTTATTAAATTTCCTGCGAAAGATAGACTTGCTATACGAAAGCATTATCTGAGGTATCTGTGGAACGACCTAAAATAATTTATTTTTTACACTAAATTTTTATTAAAATAATATCTATATTACAGTTTACAAAGTATTAATCTTCTCACTGTTTAAATAAATTTATAAAGGTGATGAATTTATAGTATTTTTCTCTTCACTGGTTTCCAACAATTCATCCTCTGATAGTTCGTCTTCACTATCTGACAGATCGTCTTCACAGTCCAGTAAGTCAGCTTCAACGTCTTGGGTTGCTTCAATGTCCTCGGTATTTTCTTTATTTTCTGAAAAATAATTAACAATTAGTGTGCAATGAATAATACAATTATTCAAAGTATAAAAAAAATCATATTTACGTGTATTTTTATGAGTTCTCTCTTTAATATTTAATTTTAGGAACTGATATTTTGATTAAATTATTTTTATTCAAAGTTAAAAATGGCAAACACATTATGAGGTTCTTAATTAATAAATTAATGAGTCATTTTTACATCTTACCTCATATATCATGTTTTATTAAACAGGGTAACTATAGTTTTCAAATGATCTTGTCATTCATTTTCAACCGCCATTATGACTACCGGATATTCATTGGAATCTCCCTCTGTAATGTTGCCATCTGGTGTTGATTTGATGAACTTCGAGATATCGTTGCCATCTGGTATTGATTTGACGAACTTCGAGATGAGGTCACGTTCATCCGGAATGTCGAAATTCATGGATTTAAATTTGTTCTTCTGAATAAATATTTTCTCCCAAACTGTCAAATCCAAAGGTTTTTCCAAATGTTTTAGAAGTTTAGCTTCTTTTTCAATTTATCAATTTATAAATTATTTTTAGTCTGAACATCTTACCTCAATATTAATGTTGATTTGTTCTTGAACATGTTTCAAAACAATTCTGTTTTATCGTCAGCTTTTCCAGACTGGTTTTATTTATGTTGCATTATGTTGCACAACCTGGATGTCGATGTCAGCTCCATCCTGTGGTTGGCCAAAGAACCTCCAAACAAGGTCACACTCCATCGGTATATCAAAATTCATAACTTTGTTTTCGTTCTTCTGAATATAGATTTTTTCCCAAATAGTCAGCTCTTTTGTATTTTCTAACTGTTTTAATAATTTAGTGTCTGAATTTATTATATATTATGTTTTTCAGACCAAACATGAGCAGCAACTGCAGATTTTTCTATTTCCCCATTTTTAATATTTCTTATGTATTCTTTGGTTCTAATTTTTAGGTTTCTTTTTGTTTTCCCTATATATATCTTTTCACAACCCATGCATTCAATTTGATATATTTCTGACTTTTTATTTTTATCAGTTTTTTTCATTTTTGTTGGTTTTTATTAGTTTATTTAAACCGTAGTTATTTTTGGTGCTAATTTAATATTAACTTCTCAAATATCTTTTGAAATTTGTTATGTACCCATGGGTGATATGTGAATTTCCTATATTTTTTCATAGATGGTTCTTCTTTTTCAAGAGTACTTCTGTTTATCATTTTTTGTTTTTTATACTTATCTATCCTTTTATGTACCATTTTTTCTTCTAACCCGTTTTCTCTTGCTACTTTGATTATGTGTTTTTTCTCATGTTTGAAATCTTCTTCGTTTAAGGGTAAGTTTACCAATCTATGAGTTAAACTACTAAAGGCTGCTAATTTATGTCCAGTTGGATTTAACCCTGTTGATTTTATAAAATTTTCCATATGAGTTTCTTTCCTATGAATCCCGAATTCAATTTTTCTTTTTTCTTCGTTTCTGACCAATTTAAGATCCAAAAAAGGTATTTGTTTATTTTCTTCTATTTCTTTGGTAAATTTGATTGTACTCTGTAAATTTAACAGTTTTAGGGAATCTTCTACATTTTTCTTTAACAATACAAATTATATCATCTACATATCTGCTCCAAAATTTAAACATTGTGGGATGTGCTTTAGTGATTTTACATTCAAAATCGCTCATAAATAAATTTGCCAGGAAAGGTGATAATGGGTTTCCCATTGAGAGCCCTGATTTTTGTCTATAGAAACTCCCATTGAATGTAAAAAACATTTGGTCAATGCATAACTCAGTTAATTTCAAATAATCTTCTTTGATCTCTCTGTCTATGTTGTTTTTACTTAACCAGTTGTTCAAAATCTCCAAAGTTTTTTGTTTCAGTACATTTGTGAACAATGAAACGACATCAAAGGAAACCAACCTATCTGTAGGTTCAATTTCCACTTTTTCTAATTTCTTATTTTGAGGTTATTTTAATTATATTATTTTTAGTCTGATCATCTTACCTCAATATTAATGTTGATTTTTTCAGAAAAGTGTTGGAAATAAAAAAGATCATAAGATTATTGACCAAACAAAATAAAATTATCCAGCTCCAATGGATCCCCTCTCATTGCGGGGTACATGGAAATGAAATGGCAGATCTTTTGGCAAAAAAGGGCACCAAAATTTTACAGAAAACAAATCAATCCCTGCCCTACCATTCTGCAAAAATTATAATTAAAAGAAACTTCCAGAAAGAACTGATGGAGCACTTCAAATCACAAAGTAATGAGAAACCATGGGCAGCTATCTCGCAGAATAAAAACTTAATACCTGAACAACCAAGACACGAAGCAGTAGCAACATTCAGACTGTTAACAGGCCATGATTACCTGGCAGCGCACCTCCATAAAATTGGAATCTTCAACTCTCCAAATTGTATCCTGTGCCAAGACAATAATACTACCATGAACAAAGATCATCTTGCTAATTTTATTATTAATTTAACACTTCTCATAGAAGGATAAATTATATTTGAAGAGAAAAATTTTCGCCTAGACCGGGACTCGAACCCGGGAAGCCAAGGGTCCCGGGTTCGAGTCCCGGTCTAGGCGAAAATTTTTCTCTTCAAATATCATCTTGCTAGCTGTGAGGCTCTGAAGATGTCACCTACAAGAACTCTGGCAGGACTTTATTGGGAAGCAAGAAAGCAAATGGAACACATCCAAGCTAATGGGCATTAGACTACTACTACTATATTGAGGTAAGATGATCAGACTAAAAATAATATAATTAGTTCTCTCTTTACCATCTTCCAATGCATCTATAACAGAAGGCGGCACACAATCCCCTTCAAACCAGTAAAATTCAAATTTTCCATTTTGAAGGTCACAGTGGTCACACAAGTAAGTGAAAAAGTAGTAGTTGTTTTTTGCAATAACATTTTCATCGATGAAATTACAAACTTCTTCAAAACCTCCTTTATGGTATTCTAAATTTTTATGATAATTAGTTGTGGTTTTTCATGGAATGACTGGGCGAATTTATCTAAACTTTTCGGCAAATTCGACGAGATTTTAAAACAGTAGTTTCATCTGATTTTTGGAGTCTTTGATAAACTTCAGTGTCACCAACGAAATTTAGAAAAGGCTGAATTTACTGCTTTAAACTCAATTTATATGAGACATACTGCAGGTTACTCAAGAACAGACCATAAAAGGAATTCTGAAATTCTCAAAGAATTACAAACAGAATCAGTCATGGAATATGTACAAAAATACAGAAACAACTGGAAATCTCATGTAAGAAGAATGAGCAGAACAAGAATAACACGTCAAATCTTAAATTACCAGCCACCAGGCAAGAGATCTTTGGGCAGACCCTTCAAACAATGGATTGAAACCGTAACAGACCACTAGGTCTATCACATGAAAGGAAGAAGAAGAATAATAATAATAAGAAGAAGAAACTCACTTTTTCCAGAACTTACAACTTTTGTATTTATCCTCTTCTTTTTGACAACTTTTGTATAAAAAAGACTAATGTTTTCGTTGTTTGCCGAGACATCTTGTGCATTTTCCAACTGTTGGGTATCGTTTGATGAAACAGAGAGTTCCGACATATCTTGGTCTTTTCTTTATTTCCTGGAATCAACGGTATCTCTGGCATACTTTCTTGCTCCTGTGCATTTGTGCTTGCCAATAAATCACCTAGAAGAAAGAAAAGATTAGAAAATAAAAATTTGACACATATTAAGATTTGTATTTTTAATATGACTATGTAAAAAGTGATTTAGCGTCATAGGAACAAATGCAATTATATTGTATGAAATACAGAAAAAAATGTACAAGTCAACAGTAGTGTCCTTGTTTAGGATAAGACCAAATTCTACTTGGTTCACTTGGTCTTGACGAAAACCATAAGAATTCAATATTAGAAAGACTCACAAAATTTTGAAGGGAAAGTAATGCAAAACCCAATACTCAGGTATAAAAGAAAGGTTGCATAAAATTCAGCCTGGGAGATGGTCTCTTTACTCACTTCTACAATAACTAACTCTATAATATAACACAGTCTGGAAAAACTGACGATAAAACAGAATTGTTTTGAAACATGTTCAAGAACATATCGAAATTAATATTGAGGTAAGATGATCAGACTCAAAATAATATAATCTATAATATTTATTTGAGGTAATCTTTATTTTAATCGCATATAATGTAATTAATTATAAAATAGTGTACTTTACCTGATGATGATGTTGATGGTTCAGACAGTGTGCTTGACGATTTCAGAATGTGCTGTTTCATCAAGGTTGAAAAATTCCGATAGCACTGAGCATGATACCCTTCAGTCGGATTGATATCAGCAGGTAGAATCACGTCACTGAATTTTAAATTGTTTTGTTGGTGAATTTGTAAAAAGTATTTACACTTTCGCAGCCTTTCTTCATTAAAAATAACCACTTTATCATCAGTGTCTTTCTTACAAATTACACAACTTGAAAGTTTTTTATCCATTATGATTATTCACTATATAATCTTAAAATTACTAGTCACTAAAATATTTGATATCACTAGAAATATACTAAACAATTTTAACTATACACAGATATTTGGTCCATATATATATACAAATTAATAAATCTTGATACCCAGAACGACAAAAATTGAAGTAAAAACTTTTAAAAAACCTTAAAAGAAATCCAACTAATTTCCCACGTGGTTATATTATATACACTCACTATGAAAAATTAACTACACCAAAATATGCTGTTGTGTATGCTGAGTTCGAATCACGTGGTAAACAGTGGTCACGTGGTCTTACGGCAACCAATCACAGCCCGAGGAGCCAGGGGCCCCGCCAGCTAACGGCAGACGTCAGGGGGTTTGTAAAAACTATTCAAATCGTCTGGCGATTAACATGTATTTTTAAAATTGATTATTAAATATGCCATACAAATTTTAGATTGCCTAAAGTATATTTTTCGGGTATATTCATTAAATGAATTCGGAGGGGACAGGTCATACGTTAAAACTCAAAAAAATAGTCTGGGAGTATTATTTCTGTATTATATAAGTACTAAAATAAAAAATTTCAAATTGCCTAAAAGATTAATTATATTATTTTTGGTCTAGACATCTTACCTCAATATTAATGTTGATTTGTTCTTGAACATGTTTCAAAACAATTCTGTTTTATCTTCAGCTTTCCCAGATAAAACAGAATTGTTTTGAAACATGTTCAAGAACAAATCAACATTAATATGAGGTAAATGTCTAGACCAAAAATAATATAATTAAAATAACCTCAAAATATAACTTCCTAAAATTAAATATTGCCTAAAAGATATTTTTCGGGTTTTTTTGCAAATGTAATAGGCTGCAAAGTAGCAAAATAACCACAAGCCCACTGCCAGACTCACCATTCCAAATGCCCCTATCGTAATAGAACTGTTTTTTTATTATTTCAATGTGGACAAAACACCTTTCCCAAATTTATCGTCAGCTCTTGGGCTATCAGCTACAAAATGAGATAGATATACAATTTTTGTTGTGTGTATCTATATGGTGACAGCAATACCAGTTCTACCATATGGATCAGAAACTTAGACCATGACACGAACAGATATTAATAAATTGCAGGCTACAGAAATGAGATTTTTAAGATCAGTTAAGGGTTGGTACTAGGTTGGATAAATTTAAAAATGGGGAGGAGATAAGAAATGAATTTAATGTAATATCATTAGAGGAAAGGATTCATCATTATAGAGATCAACGGATTGAACATCTAGAAAGAATGAGCTACAGTCGTATTCCTAAAAGAATTATTGATTACAAACCTGAAGGAAGGAGAAATTTGGGAAGACCAAGGAAATGGGTGGAGAATATGTGAAACTGGAACAGCCTTAAAAGCCTAACCCTGATTAAAGAAGATAATCCAGAAGGCACTGAAAAGCATAGCAATGTTTATTATACTTGGCAATTTTATTATTAATTTAACACTTCTCATTAAAGGATAAATTATATTTGAAGAGAAAAATTTTCGCCTAGACCGGGACCCTTGGCTTTCCGGGCCAAGTGCTCTACCAACTGAGCTACCGAGGTGAGTTACGATCTAGACGCAAATTTTTCTCTTATGTACGTTGTAATTCCCTCGCGCCAAATGTTTGAAACCATAGCTTCTATGATGTTTTTATTATTAATTTAACATTTCTCAATGAAAGATAAATTAAATTTGAAGAGAAAAATTTTTCGCCTAGACTGGGACTCGAACCCAGGACCCTTGGCTTTCCGGGCCAAGTGCTCTACCAACTGAGCTACCGAGGCGAGTTACGATCTAGACGCAAATTTTTCTCTTATATACGTTGTAATTCCCTATCGCCAAATGCTTTTGAAACCATTGTTTCTATCTTTTGCAAATGGCGGCTTCTTAGTTAAGAAGACATTTATTGGAAATTTAACATTACTTTAAAAGCCAGTAAGGCCTCTAATGATGTTTTTATTATTAATTTAACATTTCTCAATGAAAGATAAATTAAATTTGAAGAGAAAAATTTTTGCCTAGACCGGGACTCGAACCCAGGACCCTTGGCTTTCCGAGCCAAGTGCTCTACCAACTGAGCTACCGAGGCGAGTTATCTTTCATTGAGAAATGTTAAATTAATAATAAAAACATCATTAGAGGCCTTACTGGCTTTTAAAGTAATGTTAAATTTCCAATAAATGTCTTCTTAACTAAGAAGCCGCCATTTGCAAAAGATAGAAACAATGGTTTCAAAAGCATTTGGCGATAGGGAATTACAACGTATATAAGAGAAAAATTTGCGTCTAGATCGTAACTCGCCTCGGTAGCTCAGTTGGTAGAGCACTTGGCCCGGAAAGCCAAGGGTCCTGGGTTCGAGTCCCGGTCTAGGCGAAAAATTTGTCTCTTCAAATTTAATTTATCTTTCATTGAGAAATGTTAAATTAATAATAAAAACATCATTAGAGGCCTTACTGGCTTTTAAAGTAATGTTAAATTTCCAATAAATGTCTTCTTAACTAAGAAGCCGCCATTTGCAAAAGATAGAAACAATGGTTTCAAAAGCATTTGGCGATAGGGAATTACAACGTATATAAGAGAAAAATTTGCGTCTAGATCGTAACTCGCCTTGGTAGCTCAGTTGGTAGAGCACTTGGCCCGGAAAGCCAAGGGTCCTGGGTTCGAGTCCCGGTCTAGGCGAAAATTTTTTCTCTTCAAATTTAACATAGCTTCTATCTTTGCAAATGGCGGCTTCTTAGTTAAGAAGACATTTATTGGGAATTTAACACTACTTTATAAAGCCAGTAGGGCTTATATTGGCGATTTTATTATTAATTTAACACTTCTCATTGAAGGATAAATTATATTTGAAGAGAAAAATTTTCGCCTAGACCGGGACTCGAACCCGGGACCCTTGGCTTTCCGGGCCAAGTGCTCTACCAACTGAGCTACGAGGCGAGTTACGATCTAGACGCAAATTTTTCTCTATGTACGTTGTAATTCCCTCGCGCCAAATGCTTGAAACCATAGCTTCTATCTTTGCAAATGGCGGCTTCTTAGTTAAGAAGACATTTATTGGGAATTTAACACTACTTTATAAAGCCACTAGGGCTTCTATTGACGATTTTA
Source organism: Diploptera punctata (assembly GCA_030220185.1). Lineage (NCBI taxonomy): Eukaryota > Metazoa > Arthropoda > Insecta > Blattodea > Blaberidae > Diploptera > Diploptera punctata. The sequence continues at coordinate 44,716 of JASPKZ010003207.1, read as the reverse complement.
TTATTAATTTAACACTTCTCATTGAAGGATAAATTATATTTGAAGAGAAAATTTTTGCCTAGACCGGGACTCGAACCCGGGACCCTTGGCTTTCCGGGCCAAGTGCTCTACCAACTGAGCTACCGAGGCGAGTTACGATCTAGACGCAAATTTTTCTCTTATGTACGTTGTAATTTATCCTTCAATGAGAAGTGTTAAATTAATAATAAAATCGCCAATAGAAGCCCTACTGGCTTTATAAAGTAGTGTTAAATTCCCAATAAATGTCTTCTTAACTAAGAAGCCGCCATTTGCAAAGATAGAAGCTATGGTTTCAAGCATTTGGCACGAGGGAATTACAACGTACATAAGAGAAAAATTTGCATCTAGATCGTAACTCGCCTCGGTAGCTCAGTTTGTAGAGCACTTGGCCCGGAAAGCAAAGGGTCCCGGGTTCGAGTCCCGGTCTAGGCGAAAATTTTTCTCTTCAAATATAATTTGTTATACTTACCTGGAAATATTATATTTGAAGAAAAAAATTATATGCTCAGACTGGGGTTTGAACTCAGGACCTTTGGCTTGTTCAAACCTCAGTCTGAGCATTTAATTTTTCTCTTAAAATATAATTTATCCTTCAGTGAGAAGTGCTAATTTAATAATATAAACATTATCTGGAAATGTTAGAACCATGATCTCTTTGAGAATGAAAATGAGGTTTACTTCCAAAGTTCCTGCCTCAATCTCCCGATTTATTTCTACTTTGGGGAACTTTAAATAACACGGTGTATGCCACAAAACCAAAAACAATGGAGGAATTGAGAGATCATCAAAGATATTCCATTAGCAACAATACAAACGGTATGTCACTCTGTTCGACATCATCGTTGGGAGTTACTGTAGCAGAAGGTGGACATTTTGTACATATACAGGCTTAAGGAATACAATAAAACAAAAACTGTATTTCTGTCTCATTTTGTTGCTGAGTAATAATGTTTCAAAGAGTGTATACATCAATTTGAGACACTCAGTATGAGGTGGTTTGGTAAGATCTCAGAATAAAACCAATATTATTCAAACTATTTTTATTTTTCAATTAGTTTCCCCGGATGATCCTCTTTCATTTCCTCTGTTTTAACTTTGTTAATTATTCTGTTAATATTTTACATTATCATGTTGTTACTCTATGAGAAAGAGAAATTTCCCTTTGTTCTGTTGACGTCAATTAGTGGCTTTGCCTGTAACCTGTCTAGTCTGGACAAGCTGATGATGGTATGCATGGCATAGCTAAACATGTTCAAATAAAACATAACAATTATTCATGATGTAAGATGATTCCAGATTCATCTCATTTGTTAAGAAGAACCTCATAATGTTACTTTCTACTGTAATTTCTTAATAGACTTTTATATCTACCATAAAATTATGAAGATATGCTTACATTCAATTAATATCAATTTGTAGGTCGAAACAATCTCCTTAAGACTTAACTAAGATTGTTTAATTAAAATGTGAAATTGAGGAACTTGAATAAAAATAAAAAATAAAAAAAGAAGATGGGTTCATTAGAGTAAAAGAACTGATTCATGCAATGATAATTTCTTAAGAAGGTGTGATATCCGTATGAGGCAGCATATTGTATCCAATTCAATCGAGCACTTCGTGGCATGCATGACTGGGAGTTGTCACACCAGACCTGCATAGAAACGGCTGTGACACTTGGAAGGCTATGAAACAAATTGAAAAGAAACTGCAAATCTTTGTAAATCGTTGCCTGAGAAATATGGTGGCCAAAGATTATAACAAATAAAGAACTTGCAAATCTTTGTAAATTGTTGCCTGAGAAATAACTTTGGTATATGGTGGCCAGAGATTATAACAAATAAAGAACTTTAGAGAAGAACTAATCAAAATGAAATCAAATTAGAAAATGGAAATGGGTTGGTCATGTGTTAAGGAGAGAAAATGATAAGAAAACAAAAATGGCATTTGATAGAAACTCCCAAGGATTGAGAAGGCGAAGAGAAAGACCTAGGTCAGCATGGAGTAATACAATCAGGGATGAAGTTGAACAGACAGGCATGAACTGGAATGAAATTAAGGCATTGGCAAACAACAGGATGCATTGGCGAGCTTTTATCAAGGCCCTATGCTTCCCAGTGGAGTGACCAGGACTACTACTACTACTACTATAAAAATATAACTCTAACTGCTTAAAGTCAGTGATTCAATTTTACTTTTTTTTTTTTAATTTTGATTTTTATTGAATATTTTTTTTATTTGGGTATATAAAACGGTTTTCACTAAGGTGGTTAATCCTATATATATATATACACACACACACCACACACACCGGGACTTCAAATTAAGACACAACCCTAGTGTCTGGCAATCAGTTGGCAGGCCAAGCAGTCAAAGCACCCCCATTTCCTGGTCAGTGAACTGGAGGGCCGCAAAGCAGGTTCCATTCACATTCCTGCTACCCCTATTTAGTGATTACTTCTGTAACTGTAAGGTACAGATGTGTTTTCCAAAGTTTTTTTATTAACTTGTGAATTTGTGTTCAGTTGTGACTGTGGTGATATCAGTTTAACATGGTATATACTATTGTATTTTTACTTTTGGCATATGCAAAGAAGACATCTTAAAAAAGTTGTCTCAGTAAATTTCGCCATCAATTTCATCATGCAACTGTCCCGAATAAAGCCACAAATTCAAATCCTCGAACATTAGAGGATCTTAAAATTTGAACTGTGATCTCCTGCATTTCAATGCAGGAATTGGATAGTGTGTTTCAAAATCATCTTCACCAGTGTAAACATTGTATTGAAGCTGAAGGAGGTAATTTTGAAAATCTTTTATCATAAGGTAAGGAATAAACAGCATGAAAATAGATTTCATTCCATTACAATCTCTAATTAATTTCAGAGCTACATGCTGTGGTCTCGAGTAGCCTGCTGCCTTGTCATGCAGCGGGCCCGGGTTTGATCCCCATATGGGACAAGTTTCCTGAGTGAGTGATGGTTTTTTTTTGGGGTTTTTCCTCACCTGTAAGACAAATGTCAGGAAACTTTAAGGCTTAACAATCCCTGAACATCATTTGGCCATCATTAACATATTCATTAAGTTTAGGATTAAGGTCTCTCCTGACACATCATTACCATCATCATCACCTATTATATATCATTGGGGCAGCATAACCCTGCCTTTCAGGCATCCCAACCTAGAAGTGGGTTACAATGCCAGGAGAGAATACCAGAATGTTGAAATGATGTGGTGGCATTGAATAAAAAAAAAAGTATTTGGTGAGATTACCATGCAAGATCCTTACAACGAGCAGTTGCCAGGCACTAAGGTTGCATATTAAAATTAAGACCCTGTATGTATGTATGTACACATATACTTTTTTTTTCACACACACACAAAATCCCTGACATCAGCATCCATAAAAAAAGTGCCTGAAACATTTTTTTTGTGCTTTCTGATGAGAAGAAACTTGGAATATGTTACAGACATTCTCTGACCTCTAACTGTGAAATGTGTTTTAAGAATTGTTGCAAAGTGTTTAAAATAGTTTTTTTTAATGCCCCAGGTTGTCATTTCGACATTTCTGATGTTCTCTCCTGGCATTGGCTTAATTGTAACCCACTTCTGAAGGTGGAGTTACGTTACCCTGATGATATGATGGGTGATAATGATAATGAAGCACCAGGAGAGTTCTTAACCTAAATTCCAGACCATGTGCAACCGCAGGAATGATTTCCTTTAAGGAAAAATTCTATGGTTTGACCGGAATCGATCCCGGGACCTCATGAACAATAGTCAGAAATGCTGACCACTAGCCCATGAGTTATAAAATGTTATTACAAATGGTAAAACCCTATAGTGCAACAGTGGCATAAGAATGTTGAATTGATAATCATAGAACATCCTAATCTAAAGTTCTGCTGAAAATATTTCCTGCCACAATAAATAAAATAACATCTGAGGACTACTCACCTCTGGTGGCGCTTGAGATTGAGGTAACACAGCCATAGTAACAGGAATGCCTTGAGATGATTGTAAAAACATGGCGCACCACTACTGGTGGTGACTGTTGTCTTTGATGATATGCTCCACCACGGGAGCTCGTCACCTTCCTTGACCTCCCATGGATGCCAAGGGCTTTGCCATATTCACTCCATTATTACCAGGTACTACTGGGTAACTGCCAGGAGCTGGTAATGGTGGAGTGAAAGGTTTTGCACTAACAGAACTATTTGGTCCATTCCCATTCCTCGATGATGTCACAAACACCATACTGAGTAGCTGCACGAGACGAGCCAGAATTTTCAGACTTTTTGTTACTGCTACTTGAAGTGTGTTGGAGTTTGCAGCCAACAAGGAAGGTGGGGGCTTCAGTTGACAGCGCAGCTAGCTGGTCCCTGTTAGGGCTGTTCTGAATCACAGCCTGGCAAATTTGGTAACTTCGCTCAAGATTCACTGCACCTGGTGGTGGTTTGTTAGATGATGCACGCGAACCCGACTGCCACCACCACCCGAACTGACCTGCAAATACAATCACAGTACAATACATTCACAAACATAATTCTTGCATGTACCAAAAAAATTAAAAAACAAAACAAAATAAAAGGTTATTCTATACCACTGTGCCACCTGTAAATATTCAATTGGAGAACAAATGACTTTTATCATCATGTTGGCCAATGTGATTATACAGGTTCCCATTAGAGCCAATTGCCAACATGTTCACTCTCATAAAAAGGGATTCTATCCCAAGAGTCCATCTGCATGAGTGGGCAAGTTAAGGTGAGAAAATAGGCAAGTTAGTGTACACCAGATTAGTTTAGCTCTCACTTTTTTGTTGGTTAGCAGGTTTTTGTGATAAGTTGGCTACACTGTCTGAGCAATGACTAATACACATTTACATTGTAAATATGATGATTTTAGGTTACTCTGAGCTCAACTTCTCAGAAAATTCCAAGTCATATTTCACATCTTTTTGGGGAAAAAATCAACATACACATTTCTCAGGTAATTATTCACATTTTGTTTATTTTTTATTATTTCACTCACCTCATACTTCAAGTATGAGGTGAGTGAAATAATAAAAAATAAACAATATTAAAAAACCTCATAGTGTTATTTCCTATCTACATAACTTAAAATTATTCACATACTGCAACAATAAAATTGCATAAGATAAATTAAAATGTTTCATACCTTCCTCATCATTCGGCATAAGTGTACTGAGGATGGGGTTGCCAATACCCTGAAATCGCAATTTACTTAGAAGATACTCATGAGGAGAGGTATGAAACATTTTAATTTATCTTAAATTAAACCTCACAGTGATTTATTTCCTATAAAAGTTCAAATAAATTGCATGCTTTTTCTTTTTTTTATTTGAATTTATGTTGGCAGCACAATAGTATAGAATTCCAAATAAATTAATTAGAAATTATTATAAACAGTTTTGTGACTTTATACAAATGCAAAGGTTGAATAAAAAGTAATGAGGTAATGACAACTGCTACACATTCAAAGAAAAAACTCTTGCAGCCTTGGTAAGGAACAATATAAAGTTATTCACCTGACTGATCTTATTTCCCAGTCAGTAAATTAAGACAAATCATGGCTTTTGAATTTTAAGGAAAAAAGTTGTCTTATATTGGGTAAATATGGTATGTCATTTCAATACACCTGCTATAAAATATTATCCTCTTACTAATAATCCATACATAACTTTTATACAAGGTTATACATATCTCAGTTTGAAAATTCTTACAATAAACACGGTATTAGCTGGTCAGTGTTAAGAGGTGGACAACTTTACATGGAATTGTTATACATGTCTTCAGCCTTGTTTAAGGATTGTTATAACTAGACAAAATGGCAGACTTTAAGATCAGCCGATTGTTTTTTTATGATATTGATGAAAGTTCCTTAAATTTAACGCAAAATGCAACACTTTTACGACTGTTTGATGGATGCACAGACATAAATGATATTAATAAAGCTCTGAGTAGGAAAATAAAGGCATCATAAAATGCCTTTGTTACACTCATTCTCAATTAGACCTATAATATTTTTAAATTGAACACTGATTCACAAAAGAATATGTTCTACAAATAATTGCTGTAGACAAGATTTAACCTGAATGTACAGGGTGGACCGCTCGAATGGACCTAATTTCAATTGCTTGTTCCTGGCAAACGGTTGTTGTGAAGATAGAAACTTAAAACAACGTTCATAGTACAGAAAAACTCACCAAGTTTCGAATCCTGTCGGTAGATGGCCACAAGATACGTTTTTCGTTCTTAGATTTATTGTTTGTGAAAAATGGCGACTCCGCAGATGAAAGCGCAAGTCTGTTTTGTGGTTATGCGGAGTTTAAATCAATCATTAGAGTTCAAAGGGAGTTCCGGCGTGTGTTTAACCGTGATGCTCCAACTGCTAGACGCATAAAGAAGGTGGGTTGATACATTATTAGCTACAGGATCTGTGTTGAAGAAGCATGGTGGTGGTCGCAGAGCATCGATGAAAGTGTAGCAAATGTTCAAGCCGCATTTGAGCGAGCCCCCCGGAAGTCATTAAGAAGAGCTTCGCGGGAACTTCAAATACCAAAATCGACATACAAGGTTGTCCACAAACGCCTCAAACTGCACGCATATAAAGTGCAGTTAGTGCAACGTCTGGAGCCGAATGACATGCCGAAACGAGTGGAATTCGCCAATACGATGCTGGACCGTCTCGGCGCTGATCCTGACTTCATGACCCAGATTTTCTTCTCGGACGAAGCCACTTTCCATTGTCAGGCAAGGTGAAACCGGCATTAATGTGGGATCTGGGGATCGGAGAATTTCCTCACGCTATTCAAGAGCATGTTCGTGATAGTCGAAGATGAATGTTTGGTGCAGTTTGTCACATTAATAAGGTTCAATGGACCGTTTTTCTTCGCCGAGAAAACTGTTCGTGGTACCACATATCTTGACATGCTGGGGAGTTCTTTTTTCCCACAAAATTGAACAACTGCAGCCTAACATCGTTTTCCAGCAGATGGTGCTCCTCCCCACTGTCAATGAGTTCGTACGACTTTGGACAACATTTTCCCTGGCCGTTGGATTGGTAGGGGAGGACCATCGCGTGGCCCCGAGATCTCCCGATTTACACACCCACTGGATTTCTTTCTCTGGGGCTATGTCAAAGATAAAGTTATACACCACCCAGTCAAAGACCTTCGTGATCTTCGTCGAGCGCATCATAGAGGCTATTGAGAACATTCCAGAAGACCTACTCCAACGTTACTTGGCAGAAATGTTCATCGCATGATATCGTCACAGTGATGCTGGGGTATATAGAGATGTGGTGATCTGGATATCCAAAACTTGGTGAGTTTTTCTGTAATATGAACGTTGTTTAAGTTTCTATCTTCAACCGTTTGGCCAGTAACAATCAATTGAAATTAGGTCCATTCGAGCTGTCCCACCCTGGTAGTTTAAATGCTTCATAATATATTTCAACAAAACTTTCTTGTATCATTATACATAATACACATACAGATATACAGGTACTATATTGAGCAAGCCACATGTTAGCTTGATAGTCTTGTGGTGTAGAGCTTCTAACTACAGGGCGATTCCCTGTCAAACTGCAATTGAATTTTTTTCGCTTTAAAGCATTATATTGTTGTCAGTAACATCTTAATATATAAAAATTACGTGTCACGTTGTTTGGTCCACGATGGGAAAATCCTAAACTACTGAACCGATTTTAATAAAATTTGTACACTGTGTGCTGTTGATCCAACTTGAGACACTACGGTTTGTTTATAACTAAATTTATAGTCGCATTATTTTTATTGCCAAGTTATTTGTTTATTATTTAACAAAGAGTTATAATTATCTGTGAGTCCCATACGATTCTACCAGATGACGGTTGTAAGGCACTTGGTTTATTATTTAACAAAGAGAGATCCAGATGGCTGTGCTTTTTGTTTTGCAACCACGAATTTCAATTTGGAATTACAAATATATTGATTATTTCATAATGTTAGTGTGTTCAGTGATTATTTTATTTTCAATATATTGATAATAATATTAATTTCGTGTGTATTAGTTTTAAGTAATCTGGCTGAAAGACAGCATCTTAATTTAAATTTAACTGAACCGAGTAAGGGAGGACATTGAACAATATGGTGAATCAGTTCTAGAGACCATGAATGATAAGATATCAAGCGAATTTCCACAAATTGGTTATAGGCCTATGTGACATAAATCTTACATTTAAGAAGAATGTAAATTTAAAAACATTATGAAGGTCCTAAGGAACGGAACGGAATAAACAGAACGGTAAGTAAGTCTGTTAGTTATACTAATATGCCTAATATAACAGAAAACAATTCCCATGCCTCAATTAATGAAAAAACAAGATGACACTATAATATATCACAAGATGATATTACTATACATAGATTCTTGATGATGATGAGAATACAAACTGCCAACAAGTTCGTAGAAAAAAAACCGAAAAAGTATAATGAAATCAGCAAGCCTCCTCCACATATTCCATCAATAAATGTATATAATCCTTATGATAATCACTTATGGATTGATACTGAGAATGCAGACAACATAAATTAATCTCAATCAACAAAAACCATACGGAAAAAATTAACGTAAAAATAGTAGTAAGGCGATACGAAGTTCGCCGGGGCCCATCTAGTTTCCTATATTTTGAACATTTTCTAACGCATTCTTAAAACACGCATTAATTCATTTCATAAGTAATGGGAGAAACTTTTAAGTTTCAAGAATTGTTTCGAAATTCTCGAAGTTAGATGGCAGCACATTATCTGTGAAACTAATTCTACGATATATTTGACATAGCGTAAAAGGAGAATGTAAATAAATTAAAACACTTGTAATCAAATGGTAAAGAGAAATCAGCACGGAAAGCTGAAGGTTCGGGGTTCGATTCCCGGTTCAGGCATAAGTTTTTCTCTTTACCATTTGATTACAATAATTTAGTAGTGTACTTTAATATACTTATTTCAATCATAGTAACAGCTTTAGCTTCTTAATATTAATTTAATAAATTAAAACACACTTATTTTTTCCACACCTCCCCAATTATGGAATCTCTATTAATTCTTATCCACACTCATTTCTTACACAATTAATCACTAGTTGTTGTTTTATTTATGTTACAAACTGCGCGTAATATTGTTCTGATGTCATAATGATGACGAATATGTGACGTATTGTATATAACGGTTGTATTGTTATATAGCTCCGGCACAACGTTTATTAGTAAGGAAATTATACATGATCTACATAAGGCTTATACATTGTATAACTAAACAATTGATGAAAGCCTGTATAAGAGATTTTTATTACTAAGACTTACCAAGACTGTATACATATATACATATATATATATATATATATATATATACACACACACACACACATCTGGAACAGGAACATGAGACCTCATGAAGAAGAAAATATATTTATATAAGATTATCTTTGGTAATAGTGAGTGGAGAATATATTTTTAACGACTCACCTCATATAATTTCAAATTTCTTTGATACCGGCAGTTTCAGACAATATCTTGTCCCTCTTCAGTCATGGCTTCAACTGATGAAATTCTCTGGTTGTTGATTTCTCTAAGGACATCACCTCTTGTGCTGCCATCTTTGGTTGGGATTATAAACTTTGTAATTAAATTTTTATCCACCGGAATATCGAAGTTCACAGATCGATATTTATTCTTCTGAATGAATATCTTTTCCCAAATTGTCAATTCCAATGGTTTATCCAATTGTTTCAAAAGTTTTGCCTCTTTTTCAATTTTATGATGTTCTAGCAAACTATGTGCAGCAAGTGCTGATTTTTCAATTTCACAATTTTTAATATTTCTAAAATGTTCCAAATTTGGAAACACGCACTAAAGAACATTTTAGAAATATTAAAAATTGTGAAACTGAAAATCAGCAATTGCTGCACATAGTTTGCTAGAACATCATAAAATTGAAAAAGAGGCAAAACTTTTGAATCAACTGGAAAAACCCGTTGGAATTGACAATTTGGGAAAAGATATTCATTCAGAAGAATAAATATCGATCTATGAACTTCGATATTCAAGTGGATAAAAATTTAATTACGAAGTTTATAATCCCAACCAAAGATGGCAGCACAAAAGGTGATGTCCTTAGAGAAAACAAAAACCAGAGAATTTCATCAGTGGAAGCCATGACTGAAGAGGGACAAGATATTGTCTGAAACTGCTGGTATCAAAGAAATTTGAAATTATATGATGTCGTTAAAAATATGTTCTCCACTCACTATTAATGATATAACCTCATAATCTTTACTTCCCAATATGATTTTAGGGAATCTGGAATGCTCTATATTTCAAATACTAAAACACAGCTTATAAAGTACATGTTTTCTCAGAATCTGTTCATGCCAGGATGAAACGTTTCTTGGTCATTTATAAAATGCTCCTTTTATGTAATTCAACAAAGGCATTTCTTTATTCATAATCTTATTATATAAATATAGATATTGTATCATAAATAATGTCTTTTTTAAACAAAATTTTATTTGGAATGTTTTCTGATAAGAAATTAGACTACTCTTTCAACTAGATACCATCACATTCTATGTTCTTGAAGCATCTATCAACGAGGTTCATTGTTTAGATATTATTTAGATATTATGCTGCAACAATACCATTCTCTGGTGTTTTAAGCAAAGAATTCATTGAGACCCTTCCACAGCTTCAATGTTTCTGAAATTTCATGCAAGAAACAGACGAAATGGCCCATAGATCAAAACAGATCATAATCCGAAGGTGCAAGAACAGGGCTACATGCTGTGTGTGATTGCAGTTCTGACTTCTCCCAATTCCTCTTAATTTTTGTTAAGGTTGTTCCTGCAGTATGGGGTCTGGTCGGATTTGAATCTGCAACCCTCAAAATTTCATGATCTTGTTCCAGTTGTTGAGAATAAAGATTCTCATCGACTGCACACTTGTTTGGGGAAAAAAAAAAACTTCCAGTGAATCACACCTTCAAAATTCCACCAGATACACAACATTACATTAAAAACTGACATAACTTATGAGACAACCTAATATCATTATTTATCCAACAACAAACATTCTTGTGGAATTTTTAAAATAATTTTAATTGCCTGCAAGAGAAATCCTTGTATCAAAGTGTGTACAAAAACTTGTTAAACATCCCCTTAGCAGTTTTAAAACAAATCCATTCAAAAGAATTTGGGGAAAAAAAAAAAATTATTTAAGTTTTAAATTAAAATGCTTTATACCTCACCTCATATCCAGTCTTCTAATTATGCCAGTTTCAAAGCTTAGGCATCTTCATATTCAGTAATTTCTTGTTGACTGATGTTATGTTATGAAGCAGTTCTCCTGATTGACATAACATCAGTCGACAAGAAATTACTGAAGATGAAGCAGCATAAGCTTTGAAATTGGTATAATTAGAAGACTGGATATGAGGTGAGGTATAAAGTATTTTAATTTAAATATTAAATTAAACCTCATAGTGATTTTTTCTTATAAAAGTTCAATATGTAATTTATTTAATATTAACACTATAGGGTGTCCACCACTGTGGTCTCAAGGTAGCATGCTGCCTTGTTACGCAGCGAGCCCGGGTTAATTCCCGGCCGGGACTGGCTCTAGGGCGAGGTTTTTCAGGGGTTTTTCCTCATCTGAAAGACAAATGTCAGGAAGATTAGGGCCCAACGGTCCCCGAAAATCATCCGGCCATCATTATATCATTATCATCATCATCCATTACCAGTGTGAAAAGTAACGGGAAGCTACCACACCTATAATTCCCTAGTAAAGCTGCTAAGCATAGCATGAAAATGCTATGATTGCAGTCAAAGACCTGCCCTCGGGCAGAATTACTATGCATGGAACACTATAGGGCATACCTGTGATGAATCTCTTGGTTTTGCTTTGCTCTGGGTCTTGGGAAGCTGAGTGGGGATGGCTCTCACAGGAGTATTGCTGCTGAGAGCAAGATATGGAACGGCACTGGAACTTGCCACTGCAGCAGTTTTTGTTAGGCTCGAAGTTACGACGTTGCTGCTTGAAGGTGCACTTAAGCCGCTAGTTAACTGTGTGTTGTTGATGAGGTTTGGTGTCGAAACAGCAGAAGGCAGACAGACGATGGTGGTGGGGGGTATCACTGTAGCTACACTAGTCTTAGAAACAGTCGTCGGAGTACATGCTGAAGTTTTACTGTTCTGCACACCACCTACTGTGCTAGTCACCAAACTGTCAGCACTTGTCACAGCCTCTGGTGTCAGCGTCACTGTAAAAGCAAGATATTTACAGTCAGAGACAATATGATCCAAGGTATAACTAATTACACTTACTCCGTTATCACAAAATATACTATCAAATAGTCCCATCATAAGAGATATCGCACCATACAAGCTATACCTCTGTTGAGGTAAGTTCCAGTTGTAATTTAAACAAACCAGATGTATGACTGCGTTTTCATTGGTCAAATAAGGTATTACCTTTAAGTGTGTAAGAAAATGTAATTTGCTTTCTAACACTCGAAATAAAGGAAATAAAAATAATAAAATTATGTATTATCTAGATCATGTCTACATAAGTTATATGGGAGAATCTTAAAATATATCATTACAATTTTAATACAATAAATAAATAAGAAATTCATTTTTTGAAAAGAAAAAAGTAATGTCTGAACTGAGAATTGAACTGCGGGCCTCCAGTTCTGTAAATTTGTGTAGCCCACTACACCATTCCAAACTCGGCACAAATACAACATTTCTTTCCACTTATACAATTCTCCAACATCCAAAGGCAGATAGCTAGAGCTATTAACAATGCCATCAGGCAACTTCTATTCAAAGTATTTTTAACGAGAATTTTACATTACTTTCAAGTCCACCACTGTGGTCTTCAGGTGCTGCCTTGTCACGCAGCGGGCCCTGGTTCGATCCCTGGTTGGGACAGTTTTTCTGAGTGAGGTTTTTATCGGGGTTTTCTTCATCTGTAAGACAAATGTCAGGAAAACTTAAGGCCCAAACGGTCCCTGAAATCATATGGCCATTGCAATCATCATCATTCATATTCATCTTAGATTAAGTATAGGATTAGGGACTCTCCTGGTGCACCACTATCATCATCACCCATCATATCATTGAAGCAACATAACCCCGCCTTCCAGGTGCCCCAACCCCAGAAGTGGATTACAAGTACGCCATGCCAGGAGAGAACACCAGGAATGTCGAAAGACAACCTGGAGCATTCGCAGTTCAAATGTTAATTTATTTTCAAAAAATAAATTTGTCCAGGACTGGAATATGTTAAAATAAATATAACATCAAAGCAATTCATTGTTTAATTCTTATGCATGCGAAATGCAGAACATATTAGAATTTTAATTGTTCCAAATATGTGCTTCTCCTACACAATTTTTAAAGCATCAAAAAAGGAAAACTTTTGAAAAGCAGAGAGAAACAAATTATTTTGAATGTTTTCAAACAGTTTAGTGAAAGTTATCCTACAATACCCATTGAGCATGTGGTGAAAATAACAGCAGAATTTACAGGTGAGTCAGCATGGAGCATATATTCTGCTCATAATTAAATTACAAATAAAGGATATCTATCAACATCACGGAAAAAGCATAAACATCTGATTAGGTAGGTCATCATCATCATCATCATAGTACATTCACGAATTTAGGCCATTTGTTGACCTGTTTCGGCCTCAAGAGAAACACCATCCAGAAGTCTTTTGAGTGGACGTCCTGGTCTTCTTCTTCCTGCAGGTTGATATCTTAACATTTGTTTGGGTATTTGTGATCTTCCATTCGATGAACATGTTGCATCCATCTTGACTTATAATCAGAAATTTTGTTTTCTAAAGATTCCATGTGTAATTCTTCTAAGATGTCTTCATTTTTTTTGTGTAGTAGTGTGTATCCTGCAGTCCTCCGAAGATATCTCATTTCAGCAGATCTAGGTCTCTGTATATCCTTCTGTTTCAACATCCATACTTCGCTACCATACAAAAGAGTTGGAAGAGCCAGTGTTTTATACACTTTCAGTCTTGAATGCTTTTGGACTAACTGTGGCTTGAAGATAGAATTTATTAACCCTAAAATTCTTAAAAATTTAGATATTTTTGCATTTACATCCTTTTCTTCTTGATATGAGATATTGCATCCTAGATATGTAATTGATTAGGTAGGTGCATATATAAATATTTGTCACAAATAAATAAGAAATGGAGGAAGTTCCTAATTATTGGTACCATCTTATGTTGTATTCAGTTTTATTTCCTGTAAAATATGATGTTGCCTAAGAACAATGTTTCTATCGATGACAGTTCTGTGTATAATTCAGTCATATGGCAGGTAAAAGTAACACCACGATTCCCCAATAGATTGAGTAATATCTTCTGCAAGTTATGATATCGATAGATATCCTTTATTTACAATTTCATTACAAGAATAATTTATGCTCAATGCTGATTTATCTGTAAATTTTATCATTATTTTCACTACATTCTTAATAGCTAATATAGGATATTTTTCACTAAACTGTTTGAAAACATTCAAAATAATTTTTCTCTCTCCGCTTTTCAAATCCTATAATTTCAAACATATTAAGAAATTCTACAGAAAGAAACCATTTAGAACAATTGAAATACCAGCATATTCTGCATTGCACATGCGTAAGAATAAAATAATGCTTATTTAATCTATTAAAATTGAAATTATATATTTTAAGATTCTCCCATATAACTTATATAGACACATGCTAGATAATACATATTATTTCCTATATTTTGAGTGTTAGAGAGCAAATTACATTTTCTTACACACTTAAAAGTAAAACCGTTATCAACCAATGAAACCACAGTCATACATCTTGTTTGTACACATTACAACTGGAACTTAACTCAGAAGATGTATAGTGCAGAAATAATGAGGGCCAGAAGTACATTTTTTAGTCAGGTGGAGTGCCACAAATTGAAAATAAAAGGGATTCTTCTACCAAAATTGCAATCAACAAGTGCAGTTTGGTTACTACATAAAGGAAATTTTATAATTATTTTACAAGTAGTATTCCTATTCAACGTGCCTATCAAAAACACAATTACCCTGAAGAGGTATAGAAGAGGAAGAAGTAATTTTGTTAACATTGTCCTTTGTAACATAACTTTGTGCCAAAAACAAAAACAAAACTTTTTCTCGCTACTAGGGGTTGTTCAGTGAATGAACATGTTAAATCACAGTGCAGAATCAATAAATGCAGAATAATTGCAAATGTACAATGACTAATGTAATGTTTAACAGTTTCATGTATTATACTATGATGTTAAAAAAAATAGTGCACCATAAAAGGAAAGACAGCTCTTAAAATCCTTTTTGAAAAAAAAAGTTTTAATTTAACATTAAATCACATTACAATAAGTGAGAACTTCTTGAGCCATTTGAAATGTCTTGGAGGGCAGTATGCAGCCTGCTATTTAGAGTGCCTTGGACTGTAATATGTTGAAGCTCCAATACGAGGGTCACTAGATAAGTTTTGAGACATGGCAGTATAGCGACAGGAATGCAATAAACTAATATACCATTTGAAAGCCCAACTCTCGAACGTCATAACCATAGCAGGTAGAAACGATTCCTTTCAGTTGTCTCTGAGCAGCAACTTTGTGAAGTAGTCTGTGCGTGGTGAAATCAAACATGTCCTATGGAGCTTGAGAGGGAGTATTTTCTTGCTATGATTTTATATGATTATAAGTGCGGTTTAAATGAGTCGCAAACACTTGAGCAACTCACACAAACATTTGGGGACCTTGCTCCTTCATGTGCATCAGTTTTCTGCTGATTTCCTGAATTTAATAGGGAGAGAGCATCCCTTAAAGATGAAGGGAGAAGTGGGAGGCCAACAACAGTGGTGACAGAGAAAAAGTCTCTGCAGTGGAGACTCTGACCCATAAGGACATCGAGGGGGGCCTAGGGATTAGTTCGCCAACTGATTCCACCATCCTGCACCAATACTTAAGAGTGAGGAAAATTTCTTCATGATGGGTGTCACACCACTTGTCAGAAGGGCATAAACGCACTAGAGTGGAATTGTGTAGAGAAATGCTGGCGAGATTCAACAACGGGGACTCCCGCTGGGTGTCAGACATAGTAATAGGTGATGAAATTTAGATCTACCAGTATGACCGTGAAACAAAGCACCAATCATAGGTGTGGGTCTTCCCAGATAAGCAGCCTCCGACCAAAGTCAAAAGGCCTAGGAGTGTGGGGAAGAAAATGGTGGCCACTTTCTTCTCAACAAGTGGTCATCTGGCTACAGTTGTGCTAGAGGATCAGAGGACAGTTACTTCTAAATGATATACAAAGTCTGTCTCCCCAAAGATCCATGAGAAGTGGCCAAAGACTGGACTGTGGGGAATTCTGCTCCACCTCTTTACACACAGCCAATGCAACAATTAGGTTTCTGGAAAAGACATCTGTGAAATTAATGTCTCATTGAGCCTGCAGTCTGGACCTAGCCCAGTGCTACTATTTCCTGTTCCCAAACGTGAAGAACTGTATGCGCGGACACCAATTTCCTAGCCCAGAAGATGCTGTTGGAGGAGCTTAGTGCAATGTCTGAGATCAAGTGGCGTGGCTGCTTCCAGAGGATGCAACGGTGTATAGAATGTGCTGGAGAGTTGTTTGAAAAGATATGATAGGTATGGAAACTCTATCATGGCCCATTGTTGCATATCTCAAAACATATCTAGTGACCTACGTATTTTAGCAAAATAGTCCTCCAAAAACCATATTTTCATCAATAATTTATACAAAAATAATTTTTGAAGTTAAGATTTTTTTTATTTCTGCATTCAAAATATAACATAACTACTGAGTACTTGTAGTTCTAATTTCACTTTCTTAATTAATACATTGTTCTTCTTCTTCCTTCCAAGTTACGATCCTATAGAAAATTTTCCCTCCAGAGTGTCATAGGACGGCCCAGAGATCTTCGTCCTCTTGGTATATAATTATAAACAGCTTTGGAGATCCGATTTGAACTCATTCTTTCAAGATGGTGTTTCCAATTTAGTTGGTACTTAATATTTAATTTAGGAAGTTATATTTTGAGGTTTTTAATTATATTATTATTTTTAGTCTGGACATCTTACCTCAATACTAATGTTGATTTGTTCTTGAACATGTTTCAAATCAATTCTGTTTTATCGTCAGTTTTCATAGACTGGTTTTATTTATGTTGCATTAAGTTGCACAACTTGGATGTCGATGTCAGCTCCATCCTGTGGTTGGCCAAAGAACCTCCAAACAAGGTCACGCTCCATCGGTATATCAAAATTCATAACTCTGTTTCTGTTCTTCTGAATATAATTTTTTCCCAAATAGTCAGCTCTTTTGTATTTTCTAACTGTTTTAATAATTTAGTGTTTGAATTTATATTATGTTTTTCAGACCAAACATGAGCAGCAACGGCAGATTTTTCAATTTCCCCATTTTTAATATTTCTTATGTGTTCTTTGGTTCTGATTTTTAGGTTTCTTTTTGTTTTTCCTATATATATCTTTTCACAACTCATGCATTCAATTTGATATATTCCTGACTTTTTATTTTTATCAGTTTTTTTCATCTTTGTTGGTTTTTATTAGTTTATTTAAACTGTAGTTATTTTTTGGTGCTAATTTAATATTAAACTTCTCAAATATCTTTTGAAATTTATTATGTACCCAAGGGTGATATGTGAATTTCCTATATTTTTTCATAGGTGGTTCTTCTTTTTCAAGAGTACTTCTGTTTATCAGATACATGGGTACATAATAAATTTCAAAATATATTTGAGAAGTTTAATATTAAATTAGCACCAAAAAATAAGTACAGTTTAAATAAACTAATAAAACCAACAAAGATGAAAAAACGGATAAAAATAAAAAGTCAGGAATATATGAAATTGAATGCATGGGTTGTGAAAAGATATATATAGGAAAAACAAAAAGAAACCTAAAAATCAGAACCAAAGAACACATAAGAAATATTAAAAATGGGGAAATTGAAAAATCTGCAGTTGCTGCTCATGTTTGGTCTGAAAAACATAATATAAATTCAGACACTAAATTATTAAAACAGTTAGAAAATACAAAAGAGCTGACTATTTGGGAAAAAAATTATATTCAGAAGAACAGAAACAGAGTTATGAATTTTGATATACCGATGGAGCGTGACCTTGTTTGGAGGTTCTTTGGCCAACCACAGGATGGAGCTGACATCGACATCCAGGTTGTGCAACATAATGCAATGCAACATACATAAAACCAGTCTGGGAAAGCTGATGATAAAGCAGAATTGTTTTGAAACATGTTCAAGAACAAATCAACATTAGTATTGAGGTAAGATGTCCAGACTAAAAATAATAATATAATTAGTTGGTACTGTTTAATATATTCCAAAATTGGCGTAGTCTTCAATTCTTTTAAGACATCAGTGTTCCTTTACCGATCCCATCTGGTGTAACCCGCTGTTCTGCACATGTACCTCATTTCACAAGCTGTTATTCTGCTTTCATGTTGTCTTTTTAGTGTCCATGCTTCACTACCATAGGTCAACACTGGTCTAGCCAAAGTGTTATATAAACGTAATCTGGTGTTTTTTTGTACAAGGGATGGTTTCATAACTTGATTAATAATTCCCAAACGTTTATTATAACTAGTAATTTCTTTGGGGATATCCTTTTCATCCCAGATAGAGAGATAATATCCGATCCGATTGAGGGTCTTTCCACTTTTCAGCGGTTGCCCTTTTACCAGCCGGCTGCTGGCCCTTCACATCCACATGTCTCAATCACAGAGGTAGATGATCAACAGCCAGTGTAGGGGTGGTTAGCATGTCGAGTCCCCCAGCTGGTTCCTCAACCTGGAGCCGCTACTTATTGTAGCTACCCAATTGCCTCACGATGCTGGGTGGGCACCGGTCCCATACTGGCCGAAATACCATGAGAAAATTTTTCCCCCATGGAGACTCGAACCAGCGCAAGTATCCAAGATATTTAAATTGATTAGAACTCTCTAAAAATTTTATTCTGGAGACAGATTTTACTTTGTATGAGGTCCTTCCTATGAAATGCCATAATTTTAGTTTTGTTAATGGATATTTTCATATTAAAATTTGGCAGCTATCTTTTGTAAATTATAAAATTGATCGTTTGCCAAATCATTTTCGGAAAAGTGCCAGAAGAGCTAAATTGTCTGCAAAAAGAATAGCATCGAGTTTGAGGTATATATTCATGTGTGTTCCCTCCATTCATTTATTAATCTATTCATACATATAATGAAAAGCACCAGTGAAAGTCCACATCCCTGTCTTACTCAATGTTGATATTTTCCCAAGAAGATAGTTTGCCATTTTGTTTAAACAGAGATACATTATCTTTACAGATGTTGAAGGTATTAGTAATATATTGTTGTGGAACGTTATCATCAGCTAAAAATTTGTATAATATATTTGTCTACTTGTCAAAAGCCTTTATGAAGTCAACAAAGGTGATATATGAGTTTCTATATTGAATTCCTTGTGCTTTTCTAATAGTAGTTTTAGAGTGAAGAATCCATCTGTACAAGATTTACTTTTTCTGAATCCATTCTGCTCTTTTCCAATTACATTTTCATATTTTTTTTTCAATTTATTCTTAACTATATTAGCATAAATTTTATATCCAGAGTTCAACAAGCTAATTCCATGACAGTTATCTTGAATTTGGCAACTTCCTTTTTTGAAGATTTGTTATTAGAGATCGGTATTTGTAATAAATCATCTTTTTGTGTCCATAAATGATGAAAGTAGTTAAGCCAAGATTCTTTAGATATACAATTTAAATGTGCATTTTCTTTTGAATCATTATTTAAATTTTTTAAAACTTTATATATTTTTGGTTGAGGGCCCTAGTGATATCATTTCCAAAAATGATACAAATTATTCCCAGCTTTGTGTATGATTTTTTCAAACTTCATTTTTAGCTATGGCTCTATTCCTATGATACCTCTACGTTTATCTTCATATTTTTTTGTAGTGACAAGAATTTTTTGTATGCTTCACGTTTATCATCAATTACTTTTTTGATGTTTTCATCCCATAACCGTAGTCCTTTTTTCGATTCCATTTAATTAATACATAAGATGAGAAAAATACCTCAAAAGAGGTATGTGATGGCTAAACTTCAATATTTCTTCTTCTTCTTCTTCCTTCCAAGTATTAGGCCAAGGCCTGTTACGATCTTTAAGAAAATTTTCCCTCCAGCGTTTCATAGGACGGCCCAGTGATCTTCGTTCCTCTTGGTATATAATTATAAACAGTTTTGGGGATCCGATTTGAACTCATTCTTTAAAGATGGTGTTTCCAATTTGGTCGTCATTAGTTTGATCCTTCGGGAAATTCTCTTATAAGACTTGGAAAGCATAATAATAGTCCCTTCGATTGGTTGCTGGCAAAGGAAGGCAAGACCAGTGATGGGGCTGCCATCTTATAGCCTCTGGTCAGGCTTTTCTGGAGAAGAAAAGAAAATAAAGGAAAGAAGAAATGGGAAGAAAGGAAAGACTCCCTAGCCCTCGGATGCCCTAATAGCATCGGGGTCGAAAAAAACAAGAGTTAACCAAGAGAGGTTAGATAGTAAAGTTAAAAGAGTGCAAAACACAAGTAAGTGGAAGAAATGTTTTGCTCAGCTTGGGCACCTTGTGGTCGCCATCCACATATCCCCTAGATGAGGACCCCTGAGGGAAACTTCAATATTTAAAAATGAATTTAGACTGAATAATTTATGATACCTAAAAATGGGTTCATATTTTAAAAACTGTTTGTTGTTGAATGTCACCAGGTTGTCTTTTATGACATTTCTGGCTTTCTCCCCTGGCATTGGTGGAATTGTAATCCATTTCTTAGGTTGGCAGAGTTACATTACCCTGATAAAATGATGGATTATAAATGATAATGAAATGCCAGGAGACTCCTTAACCTAAACTCCAGACCATGGACAACCATAGGAATAATTCTGTTTAAGGAAAAATTGTTATGGTCTGACTGGGAATCGAACCCGGGAACTCATGAATTGTAGTCAGAAACCCATAAGGCTGGTCAATATATTTTAAAAACTAAAATGTTTAATAATGTCCCAGTCTGGGAAAGCTGATGATAAAACAGAATTGTTTTGAAACATGTCCAAGAACAAATCAACATTAATATTGAGGTAAGATGTCCAGACCAAAAATAATATAATTAAAATAACCTCAAAATATAACTTCCTAAAATTAAATATAACTAAGGTATTACTAAGAAGAAGAAGGTCGGTAAATTTTACACATATGCCTTTTTATTCAGGCTTTGCAGTTCTTTTACAATCGTGAAAAATCTTCAGACTTGGGACCCATGGCTTAAAGTTCCACCCTGAGGACTTATTCTTTGGATTTTTCCATCCTAAAAAAATTCCATCAACCCCAGTTGGGTTTGAATCCACAAACCTCGGGAGCAGAGGCAAGGAACATAACCACTAGTTCATCGCAGATGTTACCATATACTGGCTGGATAATATCCACATTTGTGATTAACACATGTGGATATGACCTCAGCAGGTAGGCCAAGGGTCTTCAAGGCCTATTGCACCATAGGTTTTTAACCAACTCATTAATAATTAATTCAAAATGTTTGTTTTTTATCAAACGTACCTTCTAGTTCCAGTTTAACAGCCTGACTTGTTGAGTATTCTGGATACTGTGCTTGCGTGGATTTAAGAGCCGATGGCGATCCATCTCCCGTCTCCTCTAAAGCAGCCGCCACGATGGCAGGATCCATTTTCACAGCATACGGCCAATCCATTGACAATGCATCTTCTGGAGCCACTGGAAATGTCCCTTCCTCTAACCGCACTTCCAATTCTTCCTTCATCGGAATCACCTTAACTTCTTCAACTGCTTCATTTTCATCGACAACTGCTAATGTGACGGGGACGACTGGCACAGGCACAGCTTCAAGCGCAACGACAGGAACTTCTGCCAGGAATTTCTCGGTAGAATCCACCATGTCCCAACAGCATCCATCACTCCCTGCCACTGCAGCTGCTAGTAAAGCTGCCTGAACCTCCTCTGGATCTTCTTCTTCTTCTTCAGGTTTTGATTCTTCATGATCTGTCATGGAACCTACTTCAGTTGATGCCTCAGCCACTGTTTTAGAATCACATTCTTTAGTACTGCTGTTTTCGTTTAAGCTCTCCTCTTGAGTATAAGCTGTAGACGCTAACACACCACTTTCATCTATTACATATTGTTCAGGCACATCATCATCGTTATTAACCACAATATCTTGAACTGTGCTCGAGTCCTGCTCTATAGATTCACTCGCTTTTGATTCTTCCACTTCATTTGTATAATCAAGTTTAGGATCACTTACTTCTAAACTCTTCAGCACACCTAACTTCTTGTACAGCTTCTGGTATAGCAAGTGGATCTTCTTTAGATTCTCATTGCCTTCCGTATGTCTCTACTTTCGCACTCATTTTCCTCTTTCACCACTTCAAAATTGATGTCAGAGTTACTGTCTGATTTGTCAGTTTCGCCACTAGTTTCAACAGCAGAAACATTGTTATGCTGCTCATCTTGAGTAACTTCTTCAGAACATTTTTCATCGTTAGTATTAACTTTCGTATCATCCGGTTTTTAAGATTTTCAGCAGAAGATTCATCAGCATCAGTATTCATTTCTACTAAATCAGGTGTCACTTGTTCATCAGCCTTGTTCTCTTCAACTCGCATTTCACTTATAACAGATTCAAATTCAGTCTCTTTTTCCATCTCGTCTTTAATCTCATTGGGTTTTGTTTCAGATTCCTGTTCTGCTGGGCTGTCTTCAACATTCTTTTCAGTTTCAGTCTCAAGGGTTTGTTCTTCAGATGGTTTAGCTGTAACATCTTCTTCAGGCAGACTGTCATCAACTTTCATTTCTGCTTCTGCCTCAGGTTCAGATGCATCCTGATCACAGGTATCAACAGACGAGGCTGCAACAAACAATTAAATTTTATAAATTGAGTCAGATGAATCAATCACAAAATAAATCAGAGGAATCTTAATATTGGACAAATGATTGTAGATAGAAAGAAGGATTGGTATACAACAGATGGAACCACATAGAGCAGCTAGACAGACATATGAATATAGACCTACAGGACACTATGATATTTTTTTTTAAGGAAATAAACCCAATGGGTACAACTTGGACACTACACACACCCAGTCCCAAGGTTGAGATTTTAAAAATCCCTTACCCCGTCGGGAATCGAACCCGGGTCGCCGGAGTGGAAGGTAGGGACTCTACCGACTACGCCACAGCGACACTATGATATTGGGATGTTCAAGGAGAAGATGGATAGATGATTTGGTTCTTGTATGACCAGAACAGATCTAAATATCCATAATGAAGAAGAAGATGGTATGTAAGTATTTAACAAATTCAATATTACATTGGCACCAATTAACAAATTTAGTCTGGGTAATCTACTAATGACTAATAAAAAAAGTTAATGTCCTAGATTTAAAAAAATTGAATTTATCAAATTAATTTCAATCACCACAATAAAAAATACATAAGAAAAACTAAGAAGAATTTAGAGACTCATACAAAAGAACATTTTAGGAATATATAAAAAGGTGAAATTGAAAAATCAGCAATAATAGCTCAAAGTTTGCTAGAGAATCACAAAATTAGAAAATAAACTAAACCTTTGAAAAATTTAGAGAAGCTTTAAAATTCATCAGAGAACATTTTGATTATACCTCATAATGTTACTTCCCAACATTAATTTAATATAATTTAGAGAAGCCTTTGGAATTAACAGTTTAGGAAAATATATATATTCAGAAGAACAATTTTTATTCCTCCAATGCCATCAGTTTGTTATTTCGACATTTCTGGTATTCTCTCCTAGCATTGGCATATTGTAACCCACTTTTGAGGTTGGGGCACCTGGAAGGTGGTGTTACATTGCCCCAATGATATGTGTGGAATTGATGATGGTAATAATGCGCCAGGAGAGGTCTTAATCCTAAACTTTGATGTGAATATTAGTGATGATAATTATAATGGTCAGATGATGTTTGAGGACCGTTTGGGCCTTAAAGTTTCCTGACATTTGTCTTACAGGTGAGGAAAAATTCCAAAAAAAAACCTCACCCAGGAAACTTGTTCCAACTGGGGATTGAACCTGGGTCTTCTGCATGACAAGGCAGCATGCTACCTCGAGACCACAGTAATGTACAGAAGAACAAAAATATAAATTAATGAATTTTGAAGTTCCTGGCGAGCAAGAATTAATCTTGAAGTTCATAAAATAGACACCAGATGGCAGCTTAAAAGTTATTGGTGACAGCAGAACTTCAACAGTCATGAGTTTTGGCAGAGGATAGAAGCAATGGCTTTTGAAACCAGTCCTGTGAAAATCACAGTTTTCTGAGGTAAGACATAAAAAGTTATTTCTGACTCACTTATATAAATGTAAGTCCCGCCCTGTAGAATAATGGTTAAGGCAAAATGCCTTGGCGCAGAGCTACGGAACTTGTGTTGGTTCGAGTCTCAATGGGAGAAAGAAATTTTCTTATGGAAATTTCGGCCAGTATGGGACAGGTATTCAACACAGCTTCATGAGGACTATGGGTAGCTACAAAAAGTAGTGGCTCCAGGTTGAGAAAACCAGCTAAAACTGTTGAGGAAGTGACATACTGGCCATATGTCACTCCTACTCTGGCTGGATGAACGTCTACTTCTGTGATTAACACAAGTAGATGTGAGTCCAGCAGCCAGCCGGTAAGCCAAGGACACATTAGGCCTGTCGTGCCATGGAGTTATTTAAAAGTAAACTAATAATAATTCATGAAAAACAAAAATAAATAAGTAAATAGATAAATATATTTTTTAATTAATGTTGGGAAGTAAACATTATAAGGTTATATCATTAATAGTGAATGGAGAACATATTTTTAATGACTCACCTCATACAATTTCTTTGATACCGACAGTTTCAGACGACATACCGTCCCTCTTCAGACTTCCACTGATGAATTTCTCTGGTTGTTCATTTCTCTATGGACGTTATGGCAGCACAAGAGGTAACGTCCATAGAGAAATCAACAACCAGAGAATTTCATCAGTGAAAGTCATGACTGAAGAGGGATGATATGTCGTCTGAAACCGTCGGTATCAAAGAAATTTTAAATAGCATGAGGTGAGTCATTAAAAATATTTCTCCACTCATTATTAATAAATAGATAAATAATTACATAGTCCCTTTCTCCACTGACCAATGTTTTATTTGTGGGTACTCGCAAATTTGACCATTGTTACACCGTCCCTGGAACAATTATCATGGCTTTGTCTAAGAGATCGTAGGACTGTCCATTCCCTATCCCTTCTCTATAAAATACTTCACACATCATCGCCTAATTATTTATCACACTCATAAGAATTAAATTAATCATGATTATTTCATACCTCATACTTCTATATTTCTTTAAATACAGCACTGCAGTATCGGCAATTTCTTATCACCATCATCAGCTGTTTTCACGATTGTCAATTTTTACTTTTGTTGATAATTATCCAAACTGCCATCTGATGTTCTTTTAAAAGAATTATTTTTTAAACTGCCATCTGGTGTTCATTTTAATGAATCATTTTCTAAACTGCCATCTGTTGTATTTTTGAAGAGACTTTGTAATCAAGCTAGGTTCATCTGGAATTTCGAAGTTCATAGTTCTAGTATGGTTTTTTTGAATATATATTTTTTCCCAAACTGTTAAATCTAAAGGTTTAGATAGATGTTTCAAAAGTTTTGCTTCTTTTTCAATCCTATGATGCTCTAATAAATTATGTGCTGCTATAGCTGATTTTTTAATTTCTCCATTCTTTATATTTCTGAAGTGTTCTTTTTTACGAGTTTCCAAATTCCTTTTTGTTTTTCCTATATATATCCTGTTGCAATCTTTGCAATCAATTTGATAAATACCAGATTTTTTGTTGTCTGGGGTGTTAAATTTATTATTAGTTAACAGAAGATTACCCAGGCTAAATTTGTTAATTGGAGCCAATGCTATATTAAATTTTCTGAAAATTTTTTAAAAACTTATTATGAACTTCAGGATGGTAAGTAAATTTTTTGAATTTTACATCTTTTTTGGAATCTTGTTGTAAGGTGGTGTATTCCTGTAACCTTTTCTGTTGTTTAAATTTCTTTTTTTTTTTTATTTTTTTTAGATTTAACAGTTTGGGAAAAAATATATATTCAAAAAAACCATACTAGAACCATGAACTTCGAAATTCCAGATGAACCTAGCTTGATTACAAAGTTCTTCAAAAATACAACAGATGGCGGTTTAGAAAATGATTCATTAAAATGAACACCAGATGGCAGTTTAAAAAATAATTCTTTAAAAGAACATCAGATGGCAGTTTGCATAATTATCAACAAAAGTAAAAATTGACAACTGTGAAAACAGCTGATGATGGTGTGATAAGAAATTGCCGATACTGCAGTGCTGTATTTAAAGAAATATAGAAGTATGAGGTATGAAATAATCACGATTAATTTAATTCTTATGAATTTGAACCTCATAATGTTAAAAATTCCCAAATTTAATATATATATTTATCACACTGCTTCATCAGACTATCCGACACACATAATCTTGACACTCTGTCCCATCAGCACATTGTCCTTTATATCCTTCCTCATCACACTGTGTATTATTCATTATCTTTTATGGTCTCACTTGCCAAAACATGGAATTCCCTTCCACCCTATGTCAGAGACTGTCAAACTATAACATTGTAGGGGTTGTTGGATGTGATGTCCCACATTATGGATATATGATTGTAATAATTTAGATCACTGTTATTTGCCACGACACTGATGACTCCCTTCAGGGGGATGAGGGAAAGTTTCTTACATAAATAAGTAACTACACTTTTGTTAACAGTTAAATTAAATATTATTTTATTAAAGTTCTCATTTAAATTGAGATGAATCTTGTAAATGTTCAATAGTTTCGAAAATGCTGACTCAAATTAATAAATTTCACTTATGGGCCGATTATTACTTCATATATGTAATGGATGACTATTTCCAATGGTCAATTTTTCACTAACACATTATTTCCACTTTATGGATTATTTATGCTCCAGATGAAGGAAAATTTATGCTACAATATTATTTTCCATCACTTTCACACCATTTTGTCAACTACTATCGAGAGAAATGAACACTAATTCTCTTATTTTTCGATGACTCATTGTTTTACATGTCTTAACTTCTTTCAAGTATTGTAGCCATCTTGTTGTTCTGGGAAAAATCCCATTTTATTTCTGTTTATAACCTGGAAGTTCTGATTGTTCCAACTGAAAAGGAAGGAGTACTACTGGCTGACTCCCATCCAATTCGTCCAATCTCATTTATTTGTTTATAAAAAATTGTTAATTCAAATATTTAAAGTATTTTTACATATATTAAATCAGTTAGAAATACATCTAACTGTATTAACAGTTTATATTGACCAGTTTGTATTTTTTTATATACTTATAAAAAATTTGAATTCTCTAAATCAATCTTATTTCTATTCTTAATAGAAATAAATATAATCATATTTAAATATTAAAGAAAAAAACCCTTATTATTTTTATATGGAGATAAATATCCGCTTTTAACATCCTTTAAAAAACAAACTAAAGAATTATTTAATAACAAACTAACTTATACACCTTACTGATAGTATTCATTTAATAATTAATAAATAGAATTATATATGAAAATAATATTAAGATTAACAAATATTTTCATTTGTTTTGTTTTAAATATTTTATAATCGTAAAATTAGTTTTCTATATTTCATTACTTTTCTTTGTATTTTATATACATTAGACAGGGACAAGTTAACATGTCTTGCTTGTATACATGTTATTATTAGTTTTAGTCTTAATTTTAACTAACATTAACTGGTTGTATTATAGATCATAATATAATGGATATTATCTTTTTGATCAAATTTTTATTTAGTATTTAATATTAGAGTTAACTGAGATTGTTATATTCTGATGTAATATATGTTTGTCCTGGTGAGTGGAAAAGAAGGCCTTAACTCCACCAGGCTAAATAAATCTAATCCAATAATTTCTCCCCCTCCCCCAAATTTGATTCTGAAAGACAAAACTCTACAATAAAAAACAAACTTACCTGGAGGACTATTTACAGATTTCAATTTCTTATGAACTTCCTTCTCATCGTTTTCATCAGTTTGTTCTGCTGGCCTCTTCTCGGCAGCGTTCGCAGACTCCTTAGCAGCAGTGCTGTCTGCTTCTTCTCTAACTCGATGGTAACTTGTTATAGCTCTAGTTACAGCCCCGACTGTTCTAAGTCTCCTTGGAATAAGAGAGGGCACAATTTTATTGTGTCGTCCACTAGCCGAAGTTGAAGGTCTTAACTTGATTGTTGTCTTGAGAGAAGGTCGAGCAGGGCTTGGTAATAACAATGGGGAGGCATCTGTAGCTGGTTCATGCTTCTCTCCCCATATTGGTTCAAAATGTTTTAACTAGAAAAAAAAAAATGGCACATCAACAAAATTTTCAAAAAATTTAGATTACCTCACCCAATGAATTTTCTAACAAGGGAACTGTCAACCACTGCATGCCGAAATCTACTTTGAAATTTCTTCCAGACAAGTATTGTGATGTACAAAAGCCATGGCCAAAAAAATTACGTGCTTTTTTAACTGGAAGACACTAAAACCCAGCGCCAAATCTCCCATTTAAACTATCCATCCATAGTAATTCTGCCCGAAGGCAGGTCCTTCACTGTAATCATAGCATTTTCATGCTATACTTGCAGCTTTACTAGGGAATTGTAGGTGTGGTAGCTTCCCGTTGCTTTCCACACCGGTGAAGGATGATGGTCATAATGATGATGATGATGATATCCATATGATTTCGGGGACCGTTTGAACCATAAAGTTTTCTTGACATTTGTCTTACAGGTGAGGAAATCAAGATCCAGATAAAAACCTCACCCAGAAAAACTGCCCTGACCGGGGATCGAACCCGGGCCTGCTGCATGACAAGGCAGCATGCTACCTTGAGATCACAGCGGTGGACATTTAAACTATAGGGGAGTAATAAAACTCCTGAATTGGTGAAATGGATAATCCTGACAACCTGCCTGCATGATGCATCCCGCCATACTACACACCGCTTTAATCATGCGGGGAGTACATCTGCTTCACACAGCAGGCTGCCATCGCTAGATTCTGACTTCAATTTCTGTGCCTTGCACTTTAAAATGGCAGATAATTTATTGGTACAACACGTTTCTCTGGGAGAAATTTCAAGCTAAGTATCGGCATGCAATGGTTGACAACTTCCTTATAAGTCCTACAGAATAGCAGTGCACATGAACAAAAGTATAGAGAGTTGTCACTAGAAGGAATCTCACATATCTGTGAAATTGGTATGACCAATCTTCGCAATAATTCCCAAACATGTTTCATAAAAAATGGATGTACACCAAATTCCCAACAAAATATTTTTTTAATGCCCCAGGTTGCTCCTTTTGGACATCTCTGGTGATCTCTCCTGACATTGGCGTAATTGTAACCACTTCTGAGGTTGGGCAGGGTTACGTTGCTCCGATGATATGATGGTGATGATGATGATAGTGGTGCGCCAGTAGTAGAGTCCTCAATCCTACGTTTAATCTAAGATGAATATGAATGATGATGATTACGATAGCCATATGAGGTTCGGGGACCATTTGGGCCTTAAAGTTTCCTAACATTTGTCCTACAGGTGAGGAAAAACCCAAAAAAAACCCCACTCAGGAAACTGTCCCGACCGGAGATCGAACCCAGGCCCGCTGCATGACAAGGTAGCACGCTACCTCGAGACCACACGATGGACTCTAACAAAATTAATTACATGCATATTATTTAATGAATCTGATGTACACTAACTTGTCCCATAAGAACCTAACAAAATGAGGTGAATAAACATCCATTTCTTAAAATATATTTTCAAATGTTGATCATCCTGATTTCACAGATATCTAGCGGAGTTTCATTAAGCATTTGCGAATGTGCACTATGATTCTGCATAACTTAATTTGATATAAATGCAACAATTTGCATACATAGATAAATATTTAGTAATCATAAAAAATGTTATAAGCATCATTGTAAAAACATTTAAAATAGTACAAAATGTTAGTAAAGACGGAAAAAGTAGGAGCAACAGTATTACGAGAAAGTATTATGGAAAATGAGAGATAAAGGTATTCTAAACTTGAGCCCAAAATTTCTCCTTAAAAATTTTAATAATCAATGTAAAACAAAGCAGTGGCCTAAGTGAAAAAAAAAGTTATATTTAAAGATAGATTAAAATGTTTCATACCTCTTCTCATAATCAATCTTCTAAGTTGATCGCGATTTCAAAGCCTTAGAAGCTTCATCTTCAGTACCCTCTTGACGACAAGATGGTACTGAAGATGAAGCTGCTAAGGTTTTGAAATTGTGATCTACTTAGAAGATTAATTATGAGGAGAGATATAAAACATTTTAATTTATCTTAAATTAAACCTCATGGTGATTTATTCCTATAAAAGTTCAATATGTATAATTATTTTACAAGAGGGATAGAGGAGGGAGTACTAATTTTAACATTGTCCTTGGTCACATAGCATGGTGCCATAAAAGACTTTCTCTCACTACTAGGGGATTGTTCAGTGATGTATATGTTTATCACAGTGCAGAATCGATAAATGTACAATTAATTTCAAATATACAATGACTAATAGGGTTGCCACACACTTTACACTTATAAGTCACATTTATAGAATTACTTATTGTTAAATAATTATTAATTTTTCTCAGGAATTAAATTTATTCTATGCTATTAATAGTATTTTTTTATCATTTTTCTATCTTGTACATTTTATATTTCATTTTTTAAATCTAGAGTAAATCAAAATATATTTTAAATAATAATTGTATTGTAGATATACTATCTAATAATTTTATTTCTTGTAATTTAGATGTAAAAGTAATTTTTGTATTTTTTTAACCTGGTTGAGTGGTAGGCCTTAATTCTGCCAGATAAAATAAAACTACATTATTACCCCTCTTTTACACTTTTCATGGAACCATGGGAAAATAGTGTAAAATAGGGGAAAGTGTTAATTGAGGGAAATGAAGATGAGTTTAAAAATGTTGACCCCCATACTCTGCATCCATTTCAGAACATGAAAAAAACAGATGGGCATATTATACTACAGTATTACCCCTCTTTTACATTTTTCAAGGGACCAGAGGGACAGTGGTATAAACTAGGGAAAGTGTAAATTATGGGAAACGAGGAGTTAAAAAATGTTGACCCTTATATTCAGCAACCATTCTAGAACATGCAAAACAGCACTGTCTGGGATAATATACAATACTGGCTAAATAATGCAATGTTTCTTTTAATTTAAAATACAATTCTTTACACCTCAACTCATATCCTGTCTTTTATTTATTAAGAAGACAAGATATCAGATGAGGTGTAAAGAATTTTATTTTAAATTAAACCTCATTGTGATATTCCTATAATAGTTCAATGTAATGTGTGTTTTGTACTGCTGTAAACATAAAATTACTTATTTCTTTTACTTTCATTATTTTAAAATAAATAACAAGGAGAGGTTCAGTGAACAATGAGTTCAAATCGATCCCCAAAGCTGTTTATAATTATATACCAAGAGGACGAAGATCACTGGGCCGTCCTATGAAACACTGGAGGGAAAATTTTCTATAGGATCATAACAGGCCTTGGCCTAATACTTGGAAGGAAGGAAGAAGAAGAAGGTTCATTGAACAGCACTATGAATCTTCATTGAGGAATTTAAAAAAATATTGTTATGCCATAGAAGTACACGGGTTGAATTTCAGAAATGTTTGAAAGTTCTCTGAAAGTTGGCTCAATGAACATGCTCTGCCCTTTATCGATTGTACAAAAGCCAGCTTTGTTGGCTCATTAAACTTGCTTGGCTCCTTATCGATTGTATAGCAGACAGCTTCGTGGCTCAATGATCTTGCTCTGCTATATAATGATTGTACAGAAGCGAGATAATCAATCAAATAAATTTAATATCAATGATCTTTAACACTGAAGATTGACGTCACGTGACGTAAATTGCGGGAAAACAAAATTTCAGAAACGTAAAAGCGAGGTTTTTAATACATTGTGATGTTGTGCCCACCAACTATAATACTTAGACCCCTAAAAACCCTTTTAAAAGGCACCTTAAAAGAGAGTTATTCAGATAGAGAAACTTTATTAACCCAGTATGGTGACAGGTGATACAAAAACACTATGCAAGATATTACGTAGTTTTGCTTTATTGCGGTGTAAGAGTTACACAAGAAGACTCATTACCATACATTTGCAGATAAAATGACAGAGTTTGATCACCTTGTGTGATGAAACATGGAAGAACGCCCCTCTGACCAGCGACCTAATAATTTAGTATAAAACATAAGCACTGCAGATCACAACAAGAAAAGAGAGAGACAAGACAGAAGAGTTGAGAACAGAGACAACAAGAGTCGGTAGTACGGAGGGCCAGCTTCACACTTAGACAACCACATTCCAACCTCCATCAAAAGATTTTAATGAATTATACCCTAACTGCAGGGGGAAAAAAGAAATTCCAATGTAGAAATATAAGGTATATTTCAAGTTCGACCCCGAGAGGAGGACCCGGAGGAAACCAGTATCCAGCTTTACACTTGATGACGAGAGAGAAACTACTGAGAAAACCAGTCGACGACAACGAAGGAACCTTAGGAGGAAGCCATGAAGTCTAACATCATCATTATCACCACCCTAATTGTAATACAATGTAAGTATAGAGAACCCTTATCTGTCTAGTAACTCTCTTCCCCATAATTCAAATAAATACTATTGTTTTGAGCTGGTTATTTGCATAGAGTTTTATCCCCTTAAAAGATTTACCATCAAATTAATTTCTAATCCTATCCATGCCCCCGGAACATGTTACTTTGTTGTTCTAGACCCGCGTAACAAGCCTCATACTCTCTCCTAACTCATGTAATGTTGATAAATCTTAGTTTATAGACTATATGTTTTATTTCATATCAATTATTCAAAATTGCCAGCAAATATAATATGAAAATTTCCACATCAAAATCCAAAACAATGGCAATGTGTGGAAAAAACATACAACGGGTGAAAATTGAGATTGATGGAAAAATTATAGAACAAGTGTCAGATTTCTCTTACTTAGGAAGTGTATTGCAGAGTATAAGAGTGACATTGATTCAAAATTACAAAAATATAATAAAATGAATGGGGTAATACGAAGACATTTTGGTAAACAGATGAGGACAGAGACAAACTAAGTGTCAGATTTCTCTTACTTAGGAAGTGTATTTGCAGAGTATAAGGTGACATTGATTCAAAATTACAAAAATATAATAAAATGAATGGGGTAATACGAAGACATTTTGGTAAACAGATGAGGACAGAGACAAAACTAAGATTACATAACGTCACATCAAAAGCTGCTCTAAAATACGGAAGTGAAATTTGGATTTTAAATAAAAGAAACTCTCATAAACTTCAAGTAAGCCAAATGCGCTTCTTACGATCATTGTTAGGAGTTAATAGACTGGATCACCAAAGGAACACTACTATCAGAGGAAAACTTGGAGTAGCAAGTTTAAATGAAGATATCCAAAGATACCAACAAGAATGGAAAAATCATCTGAGAAGAATGGCAAGAAATAGACTTCCAAAGTTGGCATTCCAATATACCCCAACTGGACATAGGGACCAAGGAAGACCAAAACATCGGTGGAAAGATCAAGACCATCTTCGCTAGGTTTACCGTACAGGCCACATGGCCTAAAACGAATTTGTTCATGATGATGATGATGTTTTATTTGATGATTCATAAGAATCATACTATAAGCCAGGAGAGACGCAGTCTGAATCTCAGCAGGGAAATAATCCTTTCCATTGAACCCCCATGTGGACTAGAATAACGCTCCAATTTTGGCACAACAGTGAATATAGGGAAACTGAAGGGACCTTTAAAGAATGTTGTAAAAGGCGGGAAAAACATAAAATGTGGGAACGTAAAAGCGGGGTAATACTGTATTTATTATCAATTATTATGAGTTAGTTATTTTGACTCACCTAATATTTTTTTTTATATTCTGCAGACTGTAGTTTTGTCGCATAATGCGACATTGTTGATGCATTCTAACTGTTGCATTTGTGGTTGTCATCCTGTAGGATGATTTTTGCTCCCTCTATTGACTGAGTGATGAATTTCCAAATCAAATTTTTTTTTTTTTCCCTTTCCCGAGAATTTCAAAATTCATAGTTTTCTCCTTATTCTTGTGGATGTAAATTTTCTAACAAATTGTGAGCTCCTTAGATTTATCTGCCTGTTTCAGTAATGTGGCCTTTGTTTCAATTCTGTGTTTTTCTGACCATGCATGTGCAGCTAATATTTCTCCATTTTTAACATTTCTAACGTGCTCTTTCAACTTGTAATCAAGTTCCTTTTTGTTTTTCCTATGTATATTTTTTCACAATCTTTACAATCAATTTGATAAATTCCTGATTTGTTGTCATAATCAATCTTTTCATTTTTGTTGGTTTTAATTAATTTATTGAAACTGTAATTATCTATTGATGTGGCCTCTCGCCCTTGTTCTTTAACATATACATGGATAGAATACTCCAAGATTGGCAACAGATGAGACACGGTTCTATCCAAATTAATAGAAACCATAAAATAGACTCCTTGCTTTTTGCAGATGATTTGGTATTAATAGTTCCAACAGAAATAGATTTACAGAATTCTATGCACAATTTTAATATAATTGCAAAAAGGTACAATATGGAAATCAATACAAAGAAAACTAAGTAATTGCCTTTTATGGAAAATACCCTACACCTAGCAAAATTGTTTTGAATGATGAAATTTTACGAGTAAACAAATTTAATTATTTGGGTTATAATTTAACATTTCAAGATGAAGCTGATATATCAAACAAAATCACAAATTTTACAAAAACAACAGGAATAATTAACAGTAAAATGAAACCATCTTTGGTACAGAAGAACACAAGATTACAGCTTTATAAGGTTCTCGCAAGACCAGTATTAAGATATGGTAGTGAAGCATGGACAATACAAAGAAGAGATGAAAGCCGAATAACAGCAAATGAGATGTGATTTATGCGCCGTACAGCAGGCTACACAAAGTGGGACTAATAAAAGAAATGAGGAAATTATGGAAGAATTGCATGTAGAACCCATTCTTCACCATATGCAAAACTACCAGAACAACTGGAAAGCCCATCTTCAACGAATGCCGACTCATAGAATTAAAAAAGCCATGCTTCGTTACTACCCCCAAGGCAAAAGATCGCTGGAACATCCAAAAAAGCGCTGGATGGAAAATTCCTCTTTGAGACCGTAACAGGCCACACGGCCTAATACTTGCATGGATGATGATGAAGATTCAAACTGTAATAATTTTTCGGTGCTAATTTAACGCTAAATTTGCTATTTTTTTTTTAATTTAATAAATACTAAAGAATGGGATGTAAATTTCCTGAATATTTTTACCAATTTCTTTATCTGTCTCAAGAGTATTTTCATTTACCACTTTTTGTTTTTTTTAAATTTATTTATCTTCTTATGAATCATCTTTTCCTCAAAACCATTCCCATTTGCTATTTTTAATATGTGTTTTTTCTCTATATTAAAATTTTCTCTGCTTATGGGAATGTTCACAAGTCTGTATGTTAAACTATTGAAGACTGCCTGTTTATGTGCAATATGGTTGAAACCTCTTGCTTTAATACAATTTTCAATGTGTGTTTCTTTCCTGTACATTCCAAATTCTATTTTCCTTTTTTCTTCATTTCTCTTCAATTTAAGGTCTAAAAATGGTGTTTTATTATATGTATATATATATTTTAAAATTTTACAGCATCTACCAAGTGTTTTTGTTTGACTATTGCTATAATATCATCCACAAACCTACTTCAAAATTTAAAAGTCTAAGGGTATGCTATTTATTATTATTACTATTATTATTATATTAATATTAAAATTATTTTAAAACGTTACTATCAGAAAACAGGGTATTTAATTTAGATAACGTTCAAAATATTCCAGAAATAAATGAAGATGAACATATACAATTAGACACAGAGGATATTAAAATGAATGTTCAATCATTAAAAAATAAAAGATCTAGTGGTCCAGGAGGAATACCAGCAGAACTATTAAAACATGGATCCGACCATTTATTTGAATGACTGAGAAAATTATTTACAAAATTTGTGAATGGTGAAAAAGTTCCTGAAGAATGGAAACTAGGATACATTTCGACAATCCATACAAAAGGAAAAAAAGACCAATGTGAAAATTATAGAGGTATAACAGTGACAAGTACTATGAGTAGACTCTATGGACGTATACTAAAATATTATTTGGAAAAAAACTATAGTGATATGGAATTAGAGGAACAGTCAGGATTTAGAGCAGGTCGTTCCACAACCGACAATTTATTTTGCATTACTCAGGTAATAGAAAAGAAAATGCAATATGGACAACCTTTGCACCTACTATTTGTAGATCTAGAGAAAGCATACGACAATGTCCCTATAGAGAAACTATGGATTGCTTTAAGACGTATGGGAATTAAGACTATAATAATTAAAGCTATACAAAATTTATATGACAATTGCATGTCTAAAATTAAAATTGGCAGTAAATTGTCACATGGTTTTACGATAAATAAAGGTCTTCGTCAAGGTTGTTGTCTATCACTGACTCTGTTTAAAATATATGTACATGCAATATTAAAGAATTGGAGGAGAAAATGTTCAAGCATGGGAATTCCTATTTCAAACAACAAAACTTTATACAACTTACATTTTGCAGATGATCAATTGTTAATTGCACAAGATTATGAAGATTTAGAATATATGACTAGAAAATTAATAAAAGAATATGAAAAATGGGGTTTAAATTTGAACATGAAAAAAACAAAATATTTATCAATTGGTGAACCAGAACAAAATTTAATTTTGGAGACTGGAGAAACAATAAAATCTTGTAGTGAGATCACATATTTAGAAATAAAAATAAATAAAAATGGGAGTTATGAAGAGGAAATAAGAAATAGAAATAATAAAGGAAAATTTGCAATTGCTTGCCTCAATGGAATATTGTGGGATAAAAATATAAGTAATAAAAATAAAATGAATATATATCATACAATTGTTAAAAGCATCATTACTTATGGAGCAGAACTTTGGCCAAATACAACAAAAACAAATAAGTACCTTATGGCAACGGAAATGGATTTTATACGAAGGGCCGCAAGAATTTCAAGAAGAGAAAAAATTAGGAACTCAGTTATAAGGGAGAAAATGATGAATGAAGACACTATTTTAGATTATATTAAAACTCAGCAATTAAGATGGTACGGACATGTCCAGCGAATGGAAGAGGATCAACTACCAAAATCTGTTTTGGAATGGAAACCTGAGGGAAGACGAAGCAGAGGAAGACCTAAAACCTCCTGGAGTCAGGGAATATGTTTATATATGAAGGAGAAACATCTACAACCAGGAGATTGGATGGAACGACAAAATTGGCTATTAGGAATCGGACGATGTCAAAGACATTAATCAACCGATGATCTATCTATTATTATATTAATATTAACAATAACAACAACAATAATAATAATAATAATAATAATAATAATATTATAAGTTTCATATGGTATGAAATAAAAATTATGCACAATAAAAGTAATGACAGCTCTTAAATCCTTTAAAACATTTGCTTAATGGAAAAATACATTAAATCACATTATAATAAGTGAGAACTTTGCTGGCAATTTTAAATGCCTTGAAGGACCATATGTGGCCCTTGGGCCATCATTTGGACATTTTGTTCTAAAGGAATGTACTTTACAAAATACAAGATTTCATAAATAAAAATAATTTTTGAAAATACACAAATAGAAAGTTGAGGAAAGCAAAAATAATGGCTGAAATTGGATAACCCAAAGTCCTAAAACACAGCAAACGTAAGAATATTTTTAAGCTTACATATGCAATATTAGTGAACTAATGGAGTTCATTCCTGATAGTCAGGTTTTATGGTGATGATTTGTATGAGGGTGAATCAAATACAATGTCAAATATAGTGTTGTTTCCAATCAATATAGAAATGTTTTTATAGCTCTTCCTTAACTGGGCTTAAGACTTGTTCATATTACTTTAGAGTCATTATTTTACTATTCAAAATCATTATGGTAATTATGGCTATTAATTCTCTACAGTAAAAAAAAAATCTCTTTTGCTTTAGTTTTAAAAAATCTACAGTTTTACAAGAAACCATCATCCTTTCATACTTGGTTTAAATTCTAACAAGGGAACTGTCAAACCATTGCATGCCGAAACCTTCTTTGAAATTTCTTCCAGAGAAGTATTGTGATGTACAAAGGCCATATCCAAAAATTATTTGCATTTTTAACTGCAAGGCACTAAAATCCAGCACCAAATCTTTCATTTAACCTATAGGGAAGTAATACAACTCCTGAATGGTAGATTGGATAACCCTCACAACCTGCTGTCCATACTACAATCCCACCAAACTCCACTCCGGTCTACTAATGCAGGGAATACATCTGCTTCAAACAGTGGGGTGACATTGCTGGATTCTGGTTTCGACTTCTGTGCCTTGCAGTTAAAAAACAACAGATATTTTTTGGACATGGCCTTAGTATATCACAATGCTTCTCTGGGAGAAATTCCAAGGTAGGTTTCGGCAATGGTTGACAGTTCCCTTGTAAGTAAACTCAAATGTTTCTTGAATCAAATAATGTGAATGGAACCAAGTTTTGAATCTAAATAATAAACTTCAACAAATTTTAACTTACTTTCCATGGATCGAGGCGACTCATTTCTTTTTCTGCTTCAGCCTTTAGTTTTTGTTGGTTTTCTGGAGTAAATTCTCCTTCAGCCAGTCTTTCTCGCCATTCTAAACAAGCTCTTGCAAAGAACTCATTGTTTCAGTCCAGACGTTACTTAATCTACAATAAAATAACATGAAAGAATAAATAATTTGGTCTATATTTAATTTTAGGAAGTTATATTTTGAGGTTATTTTAATTATATTATTTTTGGTCTAGACACATCTTACCTCAATATTAATGGTTGATTTGTTCTTGAACACTGTTTCAAAACAATTCTGTTTTATCTTCAGCTTTCCCAGACTGGTTTTATTATGTTGCATTATGTTGCACCACCTGGATGTCGATGTCAGCTCCATCCTGTGGTTGGCCAAAGAACCTCCAAACAAGGTCACCCTCCATCGGAATATCAAAATTCATAACTCTGTTTCTTTCTTCTGAAATATAAATTTTTCCAAACTAAGTCAGCTCGTTTGTATTTTCTAACTGTTTTAATAATTTAGTGTCTGAAGTTGATATTATGTTTTTCAG
Organism: Diploptera punctata; assembly: GCA_030220185.1. Taxonomy (NCBI): domain Eukaryota; kingdom Metazoa; phylum Arthropoda; class Insecta; order Blattodea; family Blaberidae; genus Diploptera; species Diploptera punctata. The sequence goes on along the minus strand of JASPKZ010003207.1, from coordinate 5,055 downwards.
AACAAACATGAGCAGCAACTGCAGATTTTTCAATTTCTCCATTTTTAATATTTCTTATGTGTTCTTTGGTTCTAATTTTTAGGTTTCTTTTGGTTTTCCCTATATATATCTTTTCACAACCCTGCATTCAATTTGATATATTCCTGACTATTTATTTTATCAGTTTTTTCATTTTTGTTGGTTTTTATTAGTTTATTTAAACTGTAGTTATTTTGGTGCTAATTTAATATTAAACTTCTCAAATATATTTTGAAATTTATTATGTACCCAGGGGGTGATATGTGAATTTCCTATATTTTTTCATAGGTGGTTCTTCGTTTTCAAGATTACTTCTGTTTATCATTTTTTTGTTTTTTATACTTTTCTATCCTTTTATGTACCATTTTTTCATCAAACCCATTTCTATTGCTACTTTGATTATGTGTTTTTTCTCATGTTTGAAATCTTCTTCGTTTAAGGGTAAGTTTACCAATCTATGAGTTAAACTATTAAATGCTGCTAATTTATGTCCAATTGGATTGAACCCTGTTTGATTTTATAAAATTTTCCGTATGAGTTTCTTTCCTATGAATCCTGATTCAATTTTTCTTTTTTCTTCGTTTTCTTTTTTCTTCGTTCGACCATTTAAGATCCAAAAAAAGGTATTTGTTTATTGTCTTCTATTTTCTTTGGTGAATTTAATGTTTGTGCTCTGTAAATTTAATAGTTTTAGGGAATCTTCTACATGTTTTTCTTTAACAATACAAATTATATCATCAACATATCTACTCCAAAATTTAACACATTGTGGGATTGTGCTTTAGTGATTTTACATTCAAAATCGCTTCATAAATAAATTTGCCAGGAAAGGTGATAATGGGTTTCCCATTGAGAGCCCTGATTTTTGTCTATAGAAACTCCCATTGAATGTAAAAAAACATTTGATCAATGCATAACGCAGTTAATTTCAAATAATCTTCTTTGATCTCTTCTGTCTATGTTGTTTTTTCTTAACCAATTGTTCAATATCTCCAAAGTTTTTTGTTTCGGTACATTTGTGAATAGTGAAACTACATCAAACGAAAACCAACCTATCTGTGGGTCAATTTCCACTTTTTCTAATTTCTTAACTAATTCCAATGAATTTTCAATCTGCAGACTTTCAAATTATTAATTCTTTTAAATTGATTATTCAGCCACTTCGAAATTTGTAGGTTGGTGATCCAATATTGTTAATTATTGGCCTCATTTTGTTTCCCGGTTTGTGAATTTTTGGAAGTCCATGTATATTAGGGTTTCTTGGGTTGCTTACTTTTAATTGAAATTTTTCTTTCTTGGATAGAATTTTAAACATTTTTAAAACAGTTTTCCCAACTTTTTTTATGGTTTTTGGTAGGGGGTCATTCTTAATTTTTTCATACTCTTTTTCTTTCAAAAGTTCTTCCATTCTATTTTGATAATCTTCTTTGTCCAGAATTATAATTGGTTAACCCTTATCTGATTTTGTATATACAACAGTTTTGTTATTTATTTCTTTGAGTGTTTTTTAAATTCTCCTTACCAAAACTGGGTTTTTATTTGTATTCTTTATTTTATTGAAGCAACTGATAAAATAAAACAGTCAGGAATATATCAAATGGAATGCATGGGTTGTGAAAAGATATATATAGGGAAAACAAAAAGAAACCTAAAAATTAGAACCAAGAACACATAAGAAATATTAAAATGGAGAAATTGAAAAATCTGCAGTTGCTGCTCATGTTTTGGTCTGAAAAAACATAATATCAATTCAGACACTAAATTATTAAAACAGTTAGAAAATACAAACGAGCTGACTATTTGGGAAAAAATTTATATTCAGAAGAACAGAAACAGAGTTATGAATTTTTGATATTTCCCGATGGAGGGTGACCTTGTTTGGAGGTTCTTTGGCCAACCACAGGATGGAGCTGACATCGACATCCAGGTGGTGCAACATAATGCAACATAAATAAAACCAGTCTGGGAAAGCTGAAGATAAAACAGAATTGTTTTGAAACATGTTCAAGAACAAATCAACATTAATATTGAGGTAAGATGTCTAGACCAAAAATAATATAATTTGGTCTATATTCATCTTACCTCATAAATTGTTGCTTTTTGTAAGCAGCATTTCAAAGCTTCTATGATTCATTGTTAGTTGGTACAAAGTGATCGTTTTTAAGTTCTCGGCCCTGGATCATCAACTCCCTGTTCCCTCTTTTTTGTGTAATAAAAAAGTTCTTCGGGCCCACAAAAAGAGAGAGCAGGAGTCGAGATCCAGGGCTGACAAACTCAAAGAAGATATCAGTCTGTACCAACTGAAGATGAAGCATTGAAGCATGTCTTACAAAAAAAAACAATTTATGAGGTAAGATAAATAGAGACCAAACTTATTCATTAAGAGAACCTCATAATGTTACTTGCTAATATATTTTTCTTAACATGAAAGAAAATAAACATTTTAACTACCCTGAAGTTAATTTGTGAGTTGTTAGGAATTTTCAAGAGATTGTAAATGAACTGCAAATACATTATACTAAGAAACTGGATAAAAAGGAAGTTCTCTTCATTGCATAATGCAGTTATAGGATTCAAAACAGGGGGGGGGGAAATAAGGATTACATCAATTCTTGTAAAATTATTCAAAGTAAAGGCTGCAATATCTAGGGCCAAATTCAGAGTCGCCAGTTAAAAATGAAGTGTTTACTTATCTTCATTTCATATTCATATTATCCCTGATTCATATTTGAAGGATTGCTTAATGCAGCTCATCATTAAGTGATAACTCAAATATTTTCAAATTGGATACCAAGAATGATTTTGTGAAATTTGTTGAACAAAAATGGAAATGTACAGTGAACTAGATTTTAAGAAAATATATCGTTTTCACACAACCACATTTCTAGATATTTTTTCTGCCTTTAATAAATGAGAATATGGCTGCGAAAGGGCTTTTGTTATTAATAGGGGCAGACCCCGCAATTCCTTCAATAATTTGATTGATTGCGAGAACCAAACCTGGACACAAGCCTAGAGTCCTATCTCTCTCCTTCACTTGGTGCAGCTGTTAGTAGCATTGTATATATTCATGATGAACCGAAGGGAAGGGCCACTCACCAAATGCATTGGTCAGCATGGTGAGGCATTCGACCGAAACTGATATTTCTTCCCCTTCCTATATCAGTTCTCTCTTCCAACGTTCACTATCTAGCCTCCCTTGGCTAAACTCTTGTTTTCTTCAGACCTTAATGATATTAGAGCACCGAGGCCTTAGGTTCTTTTAAATCTTGTCCTAATCAGTATTCTTAAAAATCTAAGGCAAAGTTGTTCGCGTCCGTAGAACTCCTTAATCTACATGTGCCTCTGGGTGGTGCAAAAATGAACAAACACATAAGCCCCATAATTACAATCATGGTATCCCTTCTATCTGTAAATAATTCCGGAGGTAAATGTCCCACCCCTCGGATCTCCATGACGGGAACCAGAAGAAGCAAGAATAAAGAAATTAGAGTCCTACAGTGGAATGCAGGAGGCATATCACAAGCCAAGAAAAACTGAGCTAATTAAAGTATTAAGTGAATCAACAATAGACGTATTCTGTGTTGTAGAAGCCAATAGTATCTCAAGAAAACCTAAAATACTACGAAATGAAAAATTATATTACTTAATATCCTCCCTAAACATCGCCAAAATGCTAGTGGCATCTTAATAGGGATCCATAAAGATATAAAAACATCAAGTTAAAATTCATAAAGAGATGAACGATGAAGAACAAACACAAACTAGTCAAAACTGATTTATGGAAATATAATACTCATCACAAGATCTTATGTATATACAATACACCAGGCAATAAACCAAACCTTTGCCAATAGATATCACAGACAAAAGTCTGTTTGTGGGGGATTTTAATGCCCACTTTAAAGATGTTGGCTAAACAGATACCAATGCAGCTGGGAAGAGAAGATAAAGATTTCATTGTTACAAACACCATAGACCTAATATATAAAAAAGATGACCCACCAACATATATGCATTACAATGGAGTAAATGACAACAAACCTGATGTTAACTCTTGCATCTTCAGACATATCACATTTAGTAACAAGAGAAGTTTTGAACAATGCAGGAACCAATCGCAGGTGATCTTATCCACTATTTAGTTCAAGACTAAATAAAGCCCATAATTAACCCATTTCAACGGATGACGAGCTGAGGTCGATGACATCTAAGCACTAAAATCGTATGAGACCTGGGGTGCAGTGTTAGAGATCGAAAAACGAATTTTTAGTTATTTGGTAATAGATATCGTGTTACATACACTTTTTCTTCTTTACACATCCACAAGACCATGCTATTTCATCCCTCCATGCCATTTAGAAATTTCCAGAAACGAGTTTACCCTAAGAAAGAAAATGTGATCAGTTGTAAGGAAAAAAAAATGGCACCAAGAGTTAAGGGTAGTGACAGTGATGGAATTAGGAAATATTAGAGCGTGAATTAGGCAGTGATTCGAAGTTCTGATATATTTAGTGATTGAGAGAAGTATTGATGAATCTAATAAGTGATTCAGAAGAAGCAAATTCTGCTGAGAATTCAAGCGGTGAGAGTGATAATGAATTATTGTCCCGCCACCTGCAAAAAAACAAAGCCGACACTCACGGCCACATTGTTGGAAGGTGTGAATCTGAGATCACCTGTTGTATATCAGTTAGTGGTGATAGGGTGTGTGAATGAGCATAAAAACAAATATGAATATCAATCTCTACTATGAACTCCAAATATTTTTAGTGTATGGACCTTTGTTTTCGTAATAACTAAGGAAACTTAATGACTACGCAAGGGAGCAGTAGCCGAATCCTGAAACGAAAAGAGGAAAGAAAAGAGAAGAAAAGATGACGCTAAATGGTTTGATGTGAAGAAGATGAGATGGCAAGGCTATTTTTTCGCTAGTGATACTAAGGTAACAAGTACGACAAATCACGAAACAACGTACTGGTCTAAAAAGAGATGCATCGAAACACATCTATGGGGTGGAACGATGAGCTAGAGAGA
>JASPKZ010003206.1:0-58028 GCA_030220185.1 Diploptera punctata | reverse complement strand
CCACCTCATTCTTGGTCTACCAACTGGGCGTTTTCCCTCTAGCTTTCCTACAAGAAGCTTCCATGCAAATCTTTCATTCCCCATACGTGCAATATGTCCTGCCCACCGCAGTCTACGAGACTTAACCCTTAAATTGGCAAAACACAAATTTCTTCTGTTAGTTATTTGAATGTGGCGGACCGGAGTGAAAACGGAATCTTGTTAAACAGTTGTTATTAGGTATATTGTATTATTACACACACATTTAAGTGGTTTCTTTTTGTTCGTTTTCTTCTGATTTATTTAAAATATTATATTAACTGAACCAACTGATGTATCCAAAGGATACATTACGAATTTAAGGGTTAACTGTTCTTATTATATCTGGCTTCCTATAAAGACCATGCAGTTCATTGTTATGTAGTCTTCTCCATCCACCTGTCTGTTCATCTCTCTTTGGTCCAAAATTTTCCTAAGTACTTTATTCTCAAATACCTGTAATCTCCTTTCCTCCCTTAAAGTAAGAGTCCATGTTTCGTACCCATATATATAACTGGTAGAATAATAGTTTTTATATATTTTCAGTTTAACGTTTTTTGAAAGGAGTTGGGACATCAAGAGTCTCTGCAATGCATAATAGCACGCATTTCCAGAATTGAGCCTATGTTTAATTTCTTTGTGCATCTCATTCCTATTTGTGATTATTGTTCCTAGGTAGGGCCTACTTGAATTCAGCCACTTCCTCAAAATTTCCCTCATTTGTCATTAGCTGTCCATTTTCATTATATAATGTATTTCTACGTGCGACCATATATTTAGTTTTATTGATATTTACTTCCAGTCCTAATTTCTTAGTGTTACTCATTAGTGTGTGCATGTCGTCCTTTAGTATCTCCTTGCTATCGGCCAATAGTACTACATCATCAGCAGATATTTTAAAAGTAGAGACCCTTTTGCGGGAATTAAAAAAATGAATCCGCGGTAGCCCAGTTGGTAGCACACCCGACGGGATTTGAAATTTAAATTGTAAAATTTTCAATCTTGGTATGCAGTAACTTTGAACTAAGCTTCATGGGCTAGTGGTCAGAGTTTCTGTGTCTACAGTTCTTGAGATCTCGGGTTCAATTTCCGCTCAGACCATAAGCATTTTTTCTGAAAGAGAATTATTCATATGGTTGCCGATGGTCTGGAATTTAGATCAAGTTTAGGTTAAGGACTCTCCTGGCACTTCATTATCATTTATCATCCATCATATTATTAGGGTAACATAACTCCGTCTTCCATTTGCCCTAACCGAATAAATGCATTACAATTCTGCCACGCCAGGGGAGAAAACCAAAAATGTCATAAAAAACAATCTGGTGGTATTGGACCACATTCTGCAAAAAATGAACTAGCTCACAAGGTAACTGAACTGAGTAATATACAATTGAAGTTAAATGTAAGTAGAATACAAAGCGTAGAAATAAACTTCCTTAGAAGAACAAAAGGCTGCACAAGATTGGACCGGATAAAGAATGAAGATATAAGAACAGAGTTAAAATATATCCACTGAATGCTAGAATCAAAGAATATAGAGATAAATGATTTAGACATGTAGAAAGAATGAATGTAACAAGGTTACCAAAAGCAGCATTTAACTACAAGCCAAGAGGTTCAAGGAATGTAGGAAGGTCAGTGAAAAGATTGACAGAACAACTGTGAGGCGGAACAGGCATTTTGCCTAGCCCATGAAGTGAAGAAGAAGAGTTTTATGTCAATATAAAAATCACAAATGGAAATAAACATTTATTACTTTAACTAACAGAATATTAATAAACAGCTTCTATTTTATGAGGAAGATGGTATGTCAAACATTTCTTAATTCTGAGATTTTATATATTTTTATTGTTTGGTTCTTTCTGCAGAAAAATAAATGTGACATATTCTGCTAGTGTTTACTTATTTGATTCATAGATGGCATAAGAATGTGGATGGTGGGTTGGTTGTTTTTTTTATACAGTACATGGAGCGATCCTTGAAGAACAAAAATGTTGCATTAACTCATATTTCAGATTTGAGGGTTGGTATCTTTTACAGAATGTGGTGCATTTTTACTAACTTGACGGTAACTCCGTGGCGTAAGTAGACATTTGTCCTCCACCTCTGGGTTCCAAGTTCACTTCCCGGTCACTCCATGTGGGTTCGTAGTGGACAAATTTAACCAGAACAGCTTTTTATCGGGGTTTCCCAATACCAAAAACTTAATTCCATTAGGCCTACTTCTCCATACCTCATATCAGTCATTACGTTTTTTAATTTATTGGTCCTGTGAACTTTCAGTTAATAGGGGTTTCATCTCATCTCTCGACCCGACATTATGTCGGACACGAGTAGAGGGTTTACTTTTATTAACAAGTAAGTTGACATAATTTGAATACTGCCTGTTACTCAATGACGCAACCGGACTAGAAGGCCCTTGGCCTACCTGCCGGATGCTGGCCTCACATTCATACGTGTTAATTATAAAGGTAGATGATCATAAGCAAGTGTAGGGGTGAAATGAGGTCAGCATATCGGATCCCCCAGCCGTTATAGCTGGTTTTCTCAACCTGGAGTCGCTACTTATTGTAGCTACCCAAATTCCTCACGATTCTGGGTGTGCATGGTCCCATTATGGCCGAAATTCCATGAGAAAATTTCTTCCCCCACGGAGACTCATATCAGCACAATTCCCATAGTTCTACGCCGAGGCATCTTGCCTTAACCACTCGACTATGGCGCGGGACAGAATATTTAGATTTAGATTTATTTAGCCTGGTGGAGTTAAGGCCATGTGGCCTTCTGTTCCACTCACCAGGACAAACATATATTACATCAGAATATAACAATCTCAGTTAACTCTAATATTAAATACTAAATAAAAATTTGATCAAAAAGATATCTATTATATTACGATCTACAATACAACCACTTAATGTCAGTTAAAATTAAGACTAAAACTAATAATAAAATGTATACAAGCAAGACATATTAAATTGTCCCTGTCTAATGTATATAAAAAACAATGAAACATAATGAGATATAGAAAACTAATTTTACGAGATTATACAATATTTAAAAAAAAAATAAATGAAAATATTTGTTATTCTTTATATTATTTCATAAATAATTAAATTTGTTAATTGTTAAAGAATACTATCAGTGAGGTATATAAATTAGTTGTTAAATAATTATTTAGTTTGTTTTTGAAGGATGTTGTAGTTTGACATTGCCTATTGCTCAAAATAATTTACCAAAAAATGTATAGCCTATCTAGGTACCAACTTAAATCATTTCTTTGATGCACTTCACTTGTTCTATGATAAATACACGATAATTACGACAGTATTGCTTCTTGATATCTGCTGCATGAATGTTGACCATTAAGTTGTAAATTAATATATCAGTTGCAGACTTTCAAGTGGCCAACACGTCTAATTGAAACAAGAAAGAAGTAAATATAACCATTTACAGTGGTGGCGCGTGCTATATTGTTCAATGGGTCACCGAATCCCCCAAGAAAATGTTATTTCATTAAACAGTGAATAATTATGACAAACAGTGTATTGTATTTTATTTGGCAAGTTTGTTAAATACCCACAACGTTTGAATAAATTATTTATTTCTGCAGCGGAAATCTCGAGCAGGCAAACTTTAGAAGCGAAGAGGTTCATTGCTCTATATGAACCCCCTGAAATCAGTTTATGGGCTTGAAAGAGCTGCGAAGGACGAGGGGAAAATCATATTTTCATGCCTCTTGTCGCTGGTGGAACAATCAGTGATACAAGATTTCCATAACTAACTTCACTATGGAATTTGGCTGCCAGGGAACCACAACTGGTTCCAGAATGCAGCACGCTGGACAATGCCAGTCATTGCCACCACTCAGTCAGTCAGTCAGTCAGTCAGTCAGTCGTCAGTCAGTCAGTCAGTCAGTCAGTCAGTCAGTCAGTCAGTCAGTCAGTCAGTCAGTCTCGGCGGAAACTAACGAGTCAATTCGGAAATTCCGTGTTAAGTGTTATGACAGATATAGCCTATGCGTTTATTATTCCAATGGTAGGGCCTATTTATTTAGCGTGATTTCTAATTCGCTAATGCTTCCTATTGTGGGTATTCTATGCCACCTACATAAATTCAAATAAAAAAACTGAAAGCACACACGGTTTATTGTTACAGTGTGTGAATGATTACCCGAGAATTGGTTTTTTTAAATATTGTGTGAAATGCCTTAGAATGAAGTGAGAATTTGAGCTCAAAGTAACATAAAATTGCCATATTTTCAATGTAATAGTATGTTACGATGCGAGGTTGGGGAATGTTTTTACAGAATCTAGGAAAATGTTAAAAACGTAGCGATAGCGAGGTTTTTAATTTCCGAGATTTCTGTAAAACACTTCACAAATGTGCGTTTATACATTATTTTTTTTGCGCGATGATTTTTCACAAATAATAAATAATAGTAATATAATAGCATCTATATTGGAAATATTTGCATTCATTATAAACAATTGACTAACGTTAACAGTGTGGGCAATGTTTATTAGTTGAAACTACAGGAGGCCGTGAGACCAATTAGTTGTACAATTGCACATGTACGTATTTATTGTTTTATATTGTTTCAAATAAAGTTCAGTTAATTTCAAATGCAGTGATTTGTTTCGTATACTGTACAGGGTGTCCATAGAAACATTTCCCGTTTATAACAGTTACAGAGTCGCTGTCAGTGTTGTATTTACTTAGAACTGATGTGATTAGAAAGAGAAACTCAAACAATTTATATTGTTGACCCGCAAAATATGGCAGCACAAAAGAAAGAAAAAAAGTTGTAAACAGACACTGTTTGGATTTCGTTTGCCATTGTTATTAGTAGGAGGACGGATTTCTATTACCTAAAAAAAATGGAAAAATATTCATGCATTTATGACCTAAAAAGACAAAAAATATGACCTTATAATTGAATGAATTTTTTACCCATACTATTGTTCATTCATATACATTTCCAATTGTATCACAAGAAAAATGAAATATTTTCTATTGTCCAGTGAAAACGTTGCTACCTTCGAAACAAGTGTACTGTGAAACACTGACGATTTTTATACAGATACAATGTTGGTTATTTACAATCGCCTGATGACTAGACTATTAAAAAACCCAAAATATGACTTTATCATAGAAATAAGCAGAAGTATGACCAAAGATCTGAAAAAGTGAGAATATGACTTTTAAAAACCCAATAAAAACCACCTAATCTTAATAATAAGGCATATATAAATTTTTTACTTACTTGAAGCTTAGAATATAGGCTTTGGTAAAAATATGACATGTCGTAGGAATACGCCCCTTAGTTATAAGTGTTAAATGGTCTGAACGTTACAATTATCAAGTCTTGAGAATTAACGGTGTTTGTCAAACCCACAGGAACATGGAGAACGTAGTTGGTGTGTATTGGAAACACCATAGCACACGAAATGTAGTAAGTGTTCAGTGTGCTTTCAGACGGAATTTCCAACATGAGGCACCTTGTAACAAAACGATTCTGAAATGTTATAGACAGTTTGTGAGGATGGATGCGTATGTGATAAGAGGGAAAACCCATTCAGGGAAAACGACCTGTCAATGTGGAAATTGAGGAAAATGTGCGGGAGGCATTTGCACGTAGTCCTCGAAAATCTGTGCGAAAGGCTAGTCAAGAATTAAAAATTTCTAAATCCACTGTTTCGAAGATCCTACGTTCTAACACATTGAGTGTCTTTGAGGAAGGTACAAAAACTGTTTGGGGTTCTCATAAGTAATGCCACGAGTGATTTCAAATTATCGATAAATTCACGACTCACGAAGCGAGGAGTGAATTTATCTAGAGAATTTGGAAATCAAGAGTGGCATTTGTTAGGACTATTTAACGAATAAAAAATAAGCTTTTTACTCACAAAATCATTGTTTAACTATAGTTATTTAAAAATATTTATGTATTTAATGTAAACGGCGATGTTTGAAAACAAATCAGAAATGTGAGGTTATGTTCATTCACTGCACCTTGATCATATTATTTATTGCCAAATAAGATCGCAATATTTTAAGAGTGCACCCAAGTGGAGAAATAATGAAACACATCAAACTATATATCATAATCACACATTACGGGTTATTCATTTTTTTAGTAAACAACTCGGTAAAATCAGGAATCTTTTCATTATCTGCTATATTCATGTATTTGTTGGAAAAAAAATAATGCTTTGACCTGTTCAGAACATTAAAAAGGATGAGCTTTCTTTATCACAAAAGCAGGAGCTGATAAAGAGATATCGATAAAGAGCGAGGTGAAAACACGACTGTGATTGGTTGTAAATAAAAAAATCATTGTAACGTGATTGGTCATTGACTCCCATTTGGGGCATGAGTTAAATAAGTCTTTCTAATGACACCAGATTCATGTAAATCCAACAACTGACAGCGACGTGTTCTGTGGACACGGTGTATATATTAACACTACCTTTTGGATATTTTGTGCATGTACATTGTATGTAGTAACATAGAGGGCAGTGGTTTACTTCCCACACGCGTTTTGTAATATGTAATATTACAGTATGAGTTATTTTATTACAGTAGGGTTATTTAGGTTGCCAACCCCAAAATGTAGGAAATTGAACTTTCAATCATTGTCGCCATTGCTGTAAGTACGATAAAAACGCACTATCGTGCAAACAAAAGAAAAAAAATAAATCATTGCTCAGACAATGTATCCAACTTATTACAAAGCCCTGCTAACTAAAAAGTGAACGCTAAAACTAATCTGATGTACTAATTCGCCCATTTTTCTCACTCTAACTTGTCCATCTAACACTAACTTGCCCATTTTCTCACCATAATTTGCCCACTAATGTAGGGTGAGTAAACATGTTTGCAATTGGCTTCTAGCGGAACGTGTGTTGTCACATTTGCAACATGATGCTAGCCGTCACTTGTTCTCCGATTTAATATTTACAGGTTGCACAGTGGCATAGAATAGCCCCATTTTTTGTAATTTATATATGATTTTAACATCTAAGGTCACATAACATCTATTTATTTTTTGTTCGTAATGATACCATGAAACATTTAATGTTGAATATGATAAAAAAGGGACCTGGTAGTGAAAGTTCAACCCAATATTTGTCTTCACGATTGAGGAAAAATCAGAAAATATTTTTGAGGTTGGTCGGTACTGGGTTTGAACCTGGGATCTACCGAATACGAGTCTCAAAACGGAACACTTTAGTCAAGTTTCTCGGTCTCTGCATTTATATTAAAGGCAATTTTGAGGAATACTATATTAAACCTCCAGTTAGTTACGCAGTAACCGCCACTGATGGTTCATTTATTATTTTGAAAGAATGTTTACGTCAGTTAATCTGTGTTAGGATAGACAACAAGCGCATGTATTTGCAATTCAATGTACCGCCACTATGTATATCTTTTTTTTTCTCCCTCTCCGCAGTGCGTTGTATTCCCTCAGTGACAGGCAGTGGTTGCGAAATTTACGTGCACTATTTTGTGGCCATATCTTAATGGAACGACTCTCAACACGATTAAACGTCTTTCCACGTTCTTCGCACATAACCCTTACATAAACAAATACGAATAAAAATATGGTTGAATGGGTATATTTTAAGTGGACGATGTATGCATGATCGGCTATCCTAAGCGCCATATTAAAACATGTTTTCTATGGCTCATGGAGTAAGTGTACGGTCATTCATTAGTTTCAAAATTTTAAATATGGGCTTATTAATTATTACTAAAGAAAATGTAAACGCAATCAGTCCTACCGGAGATTGTGTTTTGCAACAAATGGCTATCAACATATATCTTCATAAATGCTAATCTAAATTTTGCATCATTCAGCTTAAGCGCCCAAATTTCCCGTTCTTAGATTTGTATGCTTAACTGAGTATTGTTAGTTTGGCGCTACAATAAATAGTGAATATTGTCAAGTCAGTGTTGGTGCCCTCCATGGTATCTTTACCTTGTCGTGGTGGAGTGGCTTGTGTGCTTAAATGATCCTGAGAGCTATGCCGGCGGTAGCATTGCTGCCGATAGGGTTACCCATGCCGGACTGGTCGAAGGTGATAAGCCAGACGAAATAAGTACCTTGGTCGAAAGAGTGACGATCTTTCACCGTAAAAATACAACCGTCAAGAAATGCGGACATGGGTTCTACTGGGGTAAAATTTTCCGGAGGTCAAATAGTCCCCCATTCGGTTCTCCGGGCGGGGACTACTTCAGGGAACCCATGCCAAAGGCTCAAACACAGGGACATGTTCCTAGGAACGTGGAATGTTAGGACTTTATACAATAGCGGGGCACTAGAGATATTAACGCGGGAATTGGATAAATCGCCCTTGGATATAGTCGCTTTACAGGAAGTTAGGTGGCCAGGAGAAGGTAGTCAGGAATCAGGAAGCTTTGCATTATACTATGGGGGTGCAGAAAGACCTGCATTTGGAACGGGTTTTTTAGTCAGAAGGAGGATCCTATCCGCTATCCGAGATATTAAGTTTGTTAGTGATAGGATATCATACATAATTCTAAAGGGTAAACGACATGATTTTATAATTGTAAATGTACATGCCCCCACAGAAGATAAAGATGACAAGATCAAGGATGAGTTCTATGAAGAATTAGAATGCTTATTTGATAGCCTTTCACGATATCATATGAAAATTGTCTTAGGAGATTTTAATGCAAAAGTGGGGCGGGAAGATATATTCAAACCAACAATAGGCAAATTCAGTCTTCATGAAGATAGTAACGACAACGGGGTTAGATTAGTCACATTTGCCACATCAAAGAATCTCATTGTTAAGAGCACAACATTTCAGCATAAGGATATTCATAAATACACCTGGACGTCCCCAGATGGAGAAACTCGGAACCAGATAGATCATGTATTAGTGGATAAACGCTGGCACAGTAGCATCATTGATGTTAGATCAGTTAGAGGGACAGACTGCAATTCAGATCATCATCTGGTCAGGGTGAAAATCAGACAACGGCTATCGCTTATGAGAGGAACAAACGCTAAAGATGATTCTGTAAAATATGAATTAAAAAACTTGAAAAATGATGAAATGCGGCAAGAATACCAAATCAAAATTGCTAATAGATTTGAAGTACTGGAATCTTCAGATGACAATGTGGCAAACGAAGAAGAAACTGATATAAATAAAGAATGGGAGGCTATAAGAGATACTATTAAATTGTCAGCATCAGAAAGCATTGGTTGTTTAAAAAAGAGGCAAAACAAGAAATGGTTTGATGAGGAATGTGCCGACATTGTAAAGAAAAGAAAGCTAGCAAAAATGAAATGGTTACACGAGCCAAATGAGGTAAATTTAGAGCAATTGGGTAGTGTTAGACGGGAAACCACCAAGTTACTAAAGAGTAAAAAGAGGGAATATTTGAGAGAGAAGATTAATGATCTTGAAATGAATGCAAAAAATAGGAACATTAGAGAATTATATCAGGGAATTAGTATAGAGAAGAAAGGGTTTCAGGCTAGAACAAACATAATTCGGAATGAAAATGGGGATATGATTGCAGATTCCAGGAGTATATTAAATAGATGGAAAAGTTACTTTAATCAGCTATTAAATGTACATACAGAACAGGACATTGAGGAGGATAAGTTACAGACAGCAGAAATGCTAGTCGCAGAGCCAAGTGCATTAGAGGTTGAAATGGCGATTGAAAAATTGAAGATGTATAAAGCATCAGGTTCAGATGAGATCCCAGCAGAACTGATAAAATCAGGGGGAGAAAAATTGATGGACAAGATACGCTGGTTGCTTAGTATGATTTGGGAAAAAGAAGCTCTTCCAGATGAATGGAAGGAATCAATTATCGTACCAATTTATAAGAAAGGAGATAAAAACTGATTGCAACAACTACAGGGGCATCTCATTACTTTCAACTTCGTACAAAATTCTAACAAATATATTAGTAAGCAGACTTACTCCCTATATTGATGACATTCTAGGAGATCATCAATGTGCATTTAGAAGAAACAGGTCTACAACAGATCAGATTTTTAGTATAAGACAGATTTTAGAAAAGAAATGGGAATATAATGGTACTGTACATCAACTATATGTAGACTTCAAAAAAGCATATGATTCAATTAAGAGGGAGAAGTTATATAGTATCCTGCTGGAGTTCGGAATTCCTAAAAAGTTAGTTAGACTTATACGAATGTGTCTAAATGGCTCAAAGAGTAGGGTGCGTGTAGGCAAACAGTTTTCAGACACTTTTGAAATCCAGAATGGGTTGAAGCAAGGAGATGCACTATCTCCTCTACTATTTAATTTTGTACTAGAGCATGCCATTAAATCTTTAGAGAATGAGGAAGGCTTACAACTCAATGGTATTAATAAGCTGTTAGTTTATGCTGATGATGTAGTACTACTGGCCGATAGCGAGGAGATACTAAAGGCCAACACGCACACACTATTGAGTAACACTAAGAAATTAGGACTGGAAGTAAATATCAGTAAAACTAAATATATGGTCACACGTAGAAATTACATTATATAATGGAAATGGACAGCTAATGACAAATGAGGGAAATTTTGAGGAAGTGGCTGAATTCAAATACCTAGGAACAATAATCACAAATAGGAATGAGATGCACAAAGAAATTAAACATAGGCTCAATTCTGGAAATGCATGCTATTATGCATTGCAGAGACTTTTGATGTCCCAACTCCTTTCAAAAAACGTTAAGCTGAAAATATATAAAACTATTATTCTACCAGTTATATTATATGGGTGCGAAACATGGACTCTTACTTTAAGGGAGGAAAGGAGATTACGAGTATTTGAGAATAAAGTTCTTAGGAAAATTTTTGGACCAAAGAGAGATGAACAGACAGGTGAATGGAGAAGACTACATAACAATGAACTACATGGTCTTTATAGGAAGCCAGATATAATAAGAACAGTTAAGTCTCGTAGACTGCGATGGGCAGGACATGTTGCACGTATGGGGAATGAAAGACGTGCATGGAAGCTTCTTGTAGGAAAGCCAGAAGGAAAACGCCCAGTTGGTAGACCAAGAATGAGGTGGGAGAACAACATTAACTATGATTTGAGGGAAGTAGATTATACAGGGAATGATTGGAAAGCATTAGCTCAGGATAGGGATGTATGGAGAGCTTATGTCCGCGCGGCCATGAACCTACGGGTTCGATAGTGCCAGTGAGTAAGTAAGTAAGTAAGTAAGAAAACATGGATGAACACTGGTCTTAACCAAAAACCAGGAACGAAGAATAGAAACTAAGAAATGAAGTTGCTGAGAAGTGGGCTGGCTATACAACTAACATCCGAGAACGAAAGAAATATACGAAGAGAATATATTCAAACTACAATATTAGATTAGAACAACCAATAAGAGAGGAATGGATGACCATATCAATTAATTCCGAAACGGATTCTTCATGACAATCCTAGGGCAAAGAAATATAGGAGACCCATACAAGATGGAAATAAATTCTACCGAGCATGAGATCGGACAGACATTAAGGCTATCCTGGATGATCGCTGCTGCTGAGATGTGATATCAAAATGTTGAAAATTAGTTTTAGGCAGGAGTATTTCATTGTGTGAACTTAAGATCAGTTAATTTGGATTAAATATGATAGTATTGACAATCCCTGACATGACTGGGAAGTGAGTCCATGCTATAGTCTAGTATTGGTAAGATTCAGAGTATAAATACGAGTATGTCCTGGCTGTGGTAGAGAAAGTAAAGATTACTTGTGATCTTCCTAAATGTGATAAACGAAATTTTTAAACTTTAATTTTTAGCAAAAAAACGTTTAGTTTTATATCTGTTGTTTGTAAATAATACTTTTAATTTTTTAGTAGAAGAACTTTTTCGTTTTTATTTCTGTTGTTTGCAACAATACTGACTTACTTACTACTGGCACTATCGAACCCTAGGTCATGGCCGCGCGGACAAAGCCTCCATACATCCCTATCCTCAGGCTAATGCGTTCCAATCATTCCCTGTATAATTACTTCCCTCAGTACTCAAGTTGTTCCCCCCACCTCATTCTTCTTGTCCTACCACTTGGCGTTTTCCGTTCTGGCCTTTTCCTACAAGCAGTTTCCAGGCACGTCTTTCATCTTAAAGTCTTAACATTCCATGTTCCTAGGAACATGTCCTGTGTTTTGAGCCTTTGGCCTGGGTTCCCCCTGAAGTAGTCCCCCCCGCCCGGAGAACCGAATGGGGGACTATTTGACCTCCGGAAATTTTACCCAGATGAACCCAGTCCGCATTCGGAACGGTTGTATTTTAACGGTGAAAGACGTCACTCTTTCGCCAAGGTACTTTTTTCGTCTGGCTATCACCTTCCCCAGGACGGAAACAAAGACTTTTAGTTTTTAGTAGAAAAAAAAGTTTTCGTTTGTATAATCTGTTGTGTGAACAATAACTTTAATTTTTAGTAGAAGAAAGTGTGTTTGTTAGGTATGCAATAAATATTGTTGTTATTCTTAGTAGAAAAAATAGTGAATTAAAGTAAGCGTCTATAGGTATGAGAATGTAAATTTTCCTAACATTTTTATATATTTATTTGTTCTGTTAGAACGTCCTGATATAACAGCAACACAGAAAGTAATTCTAAATCCAAAATCAGACAAAAGGGGGTAATTTTACCCCCCACTTAGACACGCGTGACAAAATATAATGACTAGTGCTAGGGTAAATTTGCGAAAATAGTAGTTTTTTCAGTACCTACTGTTTTGATCTACTATTCAACAACGGGGCGAGTATTTAGTAACAACTTCGAAAGATTTAAAAGGTGAATGATTCTGTATTTATAAGCTATGAGTAGGCTGTAGCAATTACGGTAGTTGTAGAGGACGATAGTAGCAGAATTCAGTCATTACTGAAATTTTACATATTTTTTAATTCAGCAGCATATAAAGTTCTTTTCTTATTGAACTTAGCCTTCTAACTGCGTGCTATTTTTAGAAAATGTGTGGAAATGATAAATATTTTTTAAATAATTTATAATTTGTTTAATATAATGTACTTTATTATCCAATCAATCATTTAAAAATACGATCACGTTAAAATTGGTAATTTTAATTGTAAGAAACCAACTGTTTTTCGATATCTGAGATTCAAAAAAGAAAACATTATGGAGGAAATGTATATACAGAACTAATACATCATAAAATATTTAAAAAATTACTACCATAAAGTTATCATAGTAATAATTTAAAAATATACTGCCTTAGCTGTGTTAGATCTAGAGGTGATAATACTGCACTATGTTTTTTGAGTATAAATTTAATTTTAATAGGAGAAGAACGAATAAGTAGTTTTTCGATTAAAATACTTATAAAGTAAGTGATGTTGGATATAAATGTATTATGCACTATAAATAATGTCGGTAAATACATTTATTGTCCCGCTATAAAATAATGTAGCCATACATTTATTGCCCTATAAAAATGTAATCCTATTGATTTAGTGCTCCCATATAATCCCTGAACTGGGTTTCCGAATTATACATTAAAAAATTCGAAAAAAATCAAAATCGAGGGCACTAAATCCTTCAGGGAAATTTTAAACATATTCTACTTATGTAGTATATTAATTTATTAATAATATATATATATATATAATATTATATATATATATATAATACATAGTGGCAAATATAAATTAAAAATTCCGAAAATCAAAAGGCGAGGGCACGAAAGCCGGCAGGGGAAATTTGAAAACAGAGGCTACTTCTGTAGTATGAGTACTTTATTAATAGACTATCGACAATAGATATATAATATACACTGGCAAGATCAATTAAAAATTTCGCAAGAATCAAAATTCGAGGGCACTAAATCCTTCAGGGAAATTTTAAAACATGTATTCTACTTATGGTAGTATATTAATTTATTAATATATATATATAGATATATATATATATATATATATATACGTGGCAAATATCAATTAAAAATTTCGAAGAATCAAAATTCGAGGGCACTAAATCCTTCAGGGAAATTTTATAAAACATGATTCTACTTACTTAGTATATTAATTTATTAAATATATATATATAGATATATATATATATATATATATACGTGGCAAAATATCAATTAAAAATTTCGAAGAATCAAAATTCGAGGGCACTAAATCCTTCAGGGAAATTTTAAAAATGTATTCTACTTATGTAGTAATATTAATTTATTAATATATATATATATATATATTATATATACGTGGCAAATATCAATTAAAAATTTCGAAGAATCAAAATTCGAGGGCACTAAATCCTTTCAGGGAAATTTTAAAACATGTATTCTTAATTATGTAGTATATTAATTTATTAATATATATACAGTACATATATATATTTTGGTATGGTAGAGTTTAAGGCCGCGTGACTTCTATTCCATTTATCAGAGACAAATATATGACAAAATTATAATATACAATACCGGTACTAAATAAAAAATCATAATCATCAACATTCATGGATTAAAGCCATGTGGCTGTTTCCGGTCTCATAGATACCCATTCAAAAAGTTTAATCCATCTTTCTTTGGTCTTACCAACATCCTGTCTCCCCTTTGGTCTATAATTAAGTATAATTTTTGGTATGCGTCCATCTTTCATTCTTTGCACATGTTCTTTTTAGTTTTCTAGATTGTTTTAATTTTATCTAAAAGTTTAAAAATATTTAACTAATTTCTAATATCTTCATTTCTTCTTTCTATCTAGAAATTTACAACCAGTTACACTTCTCAGAAATCGCATTTCAGCTGACAAAAAAATTCGTACTAATAGCATTTAATGTGCACTACCAAATTGATAATAACGGTAGTAATATCTATAAACATAATAGTATTGCGATAATTATAGTTAAAACTAAAACTTATAATAAAATAGATACAAAGCAAGATAAATAATAAGTTTTAATATTACTTGAAAATATTAGAAAGTTAAAAATAACTGACTAGTGGCACTATCCAACCCGTAGGTTCATGGCCGCACCGACATAAGCTCTCCATACATCCATATCAAGAGCTAGTGTTTTCCAAATATCCCCTGTATAATCTACTTCCCTCAAATCATTAACAATAGTTATATATTGATTTATAATAATATAAGCAAAAAATAGATGCTTTATATTTATTATTTTAAAATATTCAAATGATTAATTTTATTCACTTAATTAATTAAAAAATGATTAATTTAATTGTTTTTTTTAAATCTTAGAGACAGACATTCATTTAGCAGTGTAAGGGGTGACATGTAGTCAACATGCAGGTTCCTCAGCCGTTATAGTTGATTCCCTCAACCTTAAGCTCCTATTCTTAGTAGACACCCAAATTATTTAGTGTGCTAGTAAATCGGATGTGTAGTCTAAATTGATACAAATTAAATAGACATACATTTCGGTAATTTTATTCAGACTAGGCCTACATACTGATCAGTTAGATTTATTTTTGATTAAACTAAATACATAAAGTAATGATTTATTAGGGGGCACGCCGTAGCGTAGTGGTTAAGGCACTGAGCTACAAGCCGGAGGGTCGAGGGTTCAAGTCCCGTTGGGGTCAGGATTTTTAAACTGATCCAAACCCTCTGGCGGCACTATGGCCCTGGGGTCGACTCAGCCTCTAACGGAAATGAGTACCAGACGCTTGTTCTGGGGGGTAAAGGCGGCCGTCACGCAGGGCTGACAATCCGGCTGACATAAAGTGCCGATTGTCTAGAAAAAAGTGGGAGCCTTAACCTCCTACTACCCCAAGGGCCTCCGGGCCTGTTGTGGGATCAAAAAAAAAAGATTTATTATAAAATTACTTTAACGTTTAATGCTATTTTATATTTTATTTCGTGTCCACCGCTGTGGTCTCGAGGTAGCGTGCTGCCTTGTTACGCAGCGGGCCCGGGTTCGATCCCCGGTCGGGACAGTTTTTTCTAGGTGAGATTTTTATCGGGGTTTTTCCTCACCTGTATGACAAATGTCAGGAAAACTTTAAGGCCAAACGGTCCCCGAAATCATATGGCCATCACAATCATCATCATTCACATTCATCTTAGATTAAGCTTAGGATTAGGGACTTTCCTGGCGCACCACTATCATCATCATTATCCCTCATATCATCGGGGCAACGTAACCCCGCCTTCCAGGTGCCCCAACCTCAGAAGTGGGTTACAAGTACGCCATGCCAGGAGAGAACACCAGGAATGTCGAAAGACAACCTGGGGCATTTGCAAAAAAAATATATTTTGTAACCTAAATGGATTTTCTGGAGACGTTCAGTTGGCATTTCTAGAAGAGATAGGAAAACAAAAACTGTGTAACTGAAGAAAAATTTCGTAAAAACAAACAGTTAAAAAATGGTATGGTCGTGTAAAAAAATGTCGGAAGACATATTCTCAAGAATAATACTGTAATGGACACTATCTGGAAGAAAAAGAGGACGGTAAAAATAATGCATGGCGTTATAAGCAGCATGTGGGAAAGAAAATTTCAACGATAGAGATTGGAATTTCAAAGAAATGTGAAAGAGAATGACATTAGATTAATTTGGCGCAGGAGGATGTTGGAAAATATGTGAAATCTGCTAACTGGCTCTATCGAACCTACAGGTTCATGGCCGCGCGGACTTAAGTTCTCCATACAACCCAAACCTGAGCTAACATTTTCCAATATCCCCTGTATATTCTATTTCATTCCAAATCATGGTAAATATTATTCTGCCACTTCGTTATTGGCCTGCATACTGGGCGCTTTCCCTCTGGTTTTCCTACAAGAAGCTTCCATGCTCCTCTTTCATTCCCCATTCGTGCCACATGTCCTACCCATCGCAGCCTACGAGATTTAAGTTATTTTTTGTTTCCCATAAATGTTATGTAGTTCACTGTTATGTGTATTCTCCATTCTCCTGTCTGTTCATCTCTCTTAGGTCCAAAAATTTTCCTTAGAACTTTATTCTCAAATATTCGTAATCTTTTCACCACTCTTGAAGTAAGAGTCCATGTTTCTCATACATGTAATGCAACTGGAAGAATAACAGTTTTATATATTTTCATGTGAAATCTGCTACATAAATAAAATAAATTATTATATAAATAAATTAATTGTTGGTTCGAGTAACGTTTATGCATTACCAAAGAATAATTTTTAATGCATAATACGTGGCGTCCATAAAGTTTGAAATAGGCCACTCTGTTACACGCTTTTATATTAGCTTGACCTGTATCTATCTATGTAACGGAATATTTCAACACGATTTTCACCCACTTAAAAACATTGGATCGACTTGAAACTTTGTATACTTGTAAAGGACCAATGACAATACAATAATTTCATAAATAATATATAATAGGTTTGCGGACTTATCGACTTTTTAGTCCATCGTTGCAAGAAATTAATATTATATCCTCTGGCAGCTCAGTTGGTAGAGTGGTGGACTGTATGTGTTGGTGTATGATTTCAGTAATCCATAGGTCGCTGGTTCAAATCCGGCCCGGAGGATTTTTTTTAGAAGAGTATTACTTTTAACTCATACTACAATCGTATCGAGTTTAAAGATATTTGCATTTTTAGAAAACCAAGCTAAAAAGTGAAAAATAAATAATAGTTTTAAAAAACTGAAACAACACGCTTTATTAGAAAACCGAGCTAAAAAATTAAAAATAATTTTAATTTCTAACACGCTTGAGATGAAATTAAAGTGGTCAACAAAAAATCATCTCCAACACATCTAAAATAAAACTAGAGTTATCTACAAAAAAATAATTTTACCATCAAAACGTGTAGTGCTCTATATCAATTAATATATTTGATAATAAACAGATATTGGTAAAAGTAAAGTATCTAAGAAGAAAACGTAAAAAACATAAAAAGCACCCCACGCTGTTGATGGTAAAATAATTTTTTTTTGTAGATAACTCTAGTTTTATTCTAGTGTTACAGATGATTTTTTTTGTTGACCACTTAAATTTTATCCCAAGCGTGTTGGAAATTAAAATTATTTTTCATTTTTTAGTTCGGTTTTCTAATAAAGCGTGTTATTTTAGTTTTTTAAACTATTATTTACTTTTTAAGACACACTCTCGAAAATAACAAAGATAATATATAATAAAAAATGCAATGAACTTACCGGTACTCGTGAGTAGACCTGTACCCAGCCAGGGAAATAGAAAGCTGTACTCGTAACTTTTGTCAATATACACCGTCGAGTTCAAAATAGGCTGTAACAAAGTTGGTATTAAAAACAGTGAATTCATTTTGTATAGGAACCTATTTGAGGACTAATACTCTGCACGTGGTTTACTTTGCTCAAACATATCATAGTAAGGTTAAATGGGGGTAGAAGTACTTTTGAGATTCAAAAAATATAATTTTTCAACTTATTTTTTCTTACTTAAAATTTACTTTCTTCTTTATTTTTGTGGAAACCAAATTTAATTATCTTGATTAGTTATTGAGTTATGACTTAGAACGTGACAGCTTGTCATTTGAGTTTGCCCTTTAAATACCCTCCATCCACGCAGACTTCAACAAGTTTGTCGTTTGTTTTCCGTAAGTTGTATTTTACAATCCTATTTTCCTCATAATTTCAAAACTATTCGAGATAGTATAATGAAATTTTGCATGAAAGTATATTACATATAGATAAGTAAAATATACCAGATTCTCTCTTGTAACATGAATACTTCATCTAAAAATGTAATAGTTCCAAGAAGTTAAAAAATTCCAATATTCTGATAAAAAAAAGATTAAAATTTAATCCATAGTTATTTAAGAAAATCTGGTACATTTTGTAGATACATTATTTTAGAACAGAACAGAAAAATGAATCAATGAAGAATATTAATAATTGTGGAAATTATCTGGGAAATACTAGTGAACTGTGTTTTTTCTCAAGCGCCATTTTGAATGTGAAATAAATTAACAATAGTTACAACTATTTTGTAAAAATCAGAATATTGTATCTTCAAGAGGAAGTTGTAATATTAATAATATCAATTCATGATTTGGTACAGCTTCAAGTTTTTGAAGGAAAAAAAAAGCTACGAGTCTACAGTGTTCAAAAAGGTACTTCTATCCCTTTAGTCTGAAAGAATGAGGATGTGATCATAATACCTCTCTCCTTACATGTATTATTGCAGAAAACCTTACTATAATATTGCCTTAAAGTTAATTTATTATCCTACAAATCTTCGATTTTCGTAATATAAAGTTTTTATCGTTCAACAAATGTATTTCAATATTTTCTTAAATTTCATGCATAAAAGTGGCAAATTTAGAGCAGCCTCGTGGATTAGTGGTTAGAACTTCTGAATATAGTTCATGGAGTCCCGAATTCGTTTCCCGATCAAAAAAGGAACTATTTATGTGATCTCAAATAATTTGGATTTAGTTTACATTTAGGTTTAAGGAATCTCTTGGCGCTTCGTTATCATTCGTCACCTGTCACATCATCGGGGCAATGTAACTCAGTCTTCTACGCGCCTCACCTTACGAAGTGGACTGCAATTCCGCCAATACCAGGAATGAACACCAGAAATGCCATAAAATATACAACAAAAATGTCTGTAATTATATGTTTAGAAGAACCTGAACATATAAACAACTATGGTTTCTAATTACAGTAGTAAATGGTTTATGAGTGTATAATAAATTATTTAAATTCCCATATATGCAATTTTCCAAGTAATCTAATATATAAAAATGAATGTTTGTTTGTTTGTACTTTATGCGCGGCCATACCGTTAATCCGATTAGGATGGGTTTTTTTCAAAATGTTCAGGAGATTCCCGGGATGAACATAGGCTATAAGAGAGTTGAGATACTCAACTCCTACACCCCTTGTAGTGAAAAAACGTGAAAAAGACCCTTTTTTTATCCTTAAATGGCATACGCTGCCTAAACCGAACTAAATACACAAAAGTAATGTACACAGAATTGAATATCTCAAAAAACTCTACAAAAAAGTCCGCGACAGCATACGTTTATCTTTTACAGATAGCCACACAATAGCCATTTTTGTTTTTCATTGATGCCAAGGAGATCGGGATAAGTAGATTTCCGGGCAAGCATGTGCTGCCATACCAGTCATCTGATTGTCATGGGGCTTTTTGCAAAATGTTCAGGATTTTCCCGGGAAAGTTATAGGTTATAAGAGAGTTTTATTATTCAAGCCTTTCACCCTTAAAAATCACATTCTGTAGTGAAAAAACGTGGAAAAGCATAGCTTTTTGTAAGTTTAAATAGCTTACGCTGCCTAAACCATAATAAATACTCAAAATTATTGTACACAAAATTGAATATCTCAAAAAACTCCACAGAAAAGTCTGGGACAGCATATGTTTATCTTTTAAGGATAACTCACAATAACCATTTTTGTCTTTCATTGATGCCAAGAAGATCGGGATAAGTAGATTCCCGGGCAAGCATTTACAGCGCACGGCGGGTATTCTTTTATGGATAACTCAAAATAATGAATTTTATCTTTCAGCTCATTTATGCCAAGTACCATCGGGATGCGTAAATTCCCGGCAACGTCAGTAATCAAAATTTTACTTAAATTAATTCAGTTTTTTTTATTTTGAAATTTTACTATAATGTTTTAATTATTATAAGCACGGGGTTTATAAAAATAATGATATAAATGTATATTTATTTTTCCTCTAACTTATTCAACTAAATGTAAAAACGCATTATCATTTATTTAGGCGTAGAAGCGCACGCCGGGTATTAGCTAATTTTATATAAAAACATCATAAAAATTATTGTGAACAAATATCGATACATTTAATCGAAGTAGATATATTTTAATATTGTATTAGCTTGTAGAATTTTTGTGAATTTTATAATTAGACCTATGATGATGATTTTATTTTTATATTTTAAATGTATTATATAACAATTTTATTGTTTTGAAGAATATTTCCTGAACACGAGTTTCTACTCCTTGAGAGGAAGAAAATAATACCATACAAATGTTACATTCAGTGTAAAAGAATTAAAAGTGTACATGAATGAGCCATTCCTCTGGCCAAGTGGTGAATCATTCTAACTACAGAACATGAGGTTCCGAGTTCGATCCCCGCTCAGACCAAGGATTGTTTATTTATATGGAAGTATTCCTATAGTCCCTCATGGTCTGGAATTTAAGTGTTTTTTAGGACTCTCCTGCTTTTATATTATCATTTATCACCCATAATGTCATCGGGATAACGTAACTCTGTCTTCCAATCTCTAAAGTGGGTTACAATTCCGCCAATACCATGAGGGAATGACAAAAATGTAGTAAGACAACCTAATAGCATTAGACAAAAATATATACAGTGTATAAATAATCAAATCTTTATCTGAAATACTTTAAATATGTTGTCCCACAATTCTTGTCAAAAATCAGCAAAAATGTGGAATAATTTAAACTGACTATTTAACTCATGCCCCAAATGGGAGTCAATGACCAATCACGTTTCAATGATTTCTGTTTTACAACCAATCAGAGTCTTGTTTCACCAAAATATTTATCAGTGTTATAATTACCATATTAAAGAAAGCTCCTCCTTACAATATTGCGTTACTTTTGCAATAAATAGTATGATCTGGTTGCAGTGATAAACAAAAGAAGCAGTAGAAGCATACCTATCGTTTCTCATTTGTTTTCAAACATCGCCGTTTACATTAAATATATAAATATTTAAAAATAACTATATTTAAATAATGATTTGTGAGTAAACAGCTTAATTTTATTCGTTAAATAGTCCTAACAAATGCCACTCTTGATTTCCAAATTCTCTAGATAAA
This sequence comes from Diploptera punctata, assembly GCA_030220185.1. Classification (NCBI taxonomy): domain Eukaryota; kingdom Metazoa; phylum Arthropoda; class Insecta; order Blattodea; family Blaberidae; genus Diploptera; species Diploptera punctata. The sequence goes on along the minus strand of JASPKZ010003206.1, from coordinate 36,195 downwards.
TTCACTCCTCACTTCGTGAGTCGTGAATTTATCGATAATTTGGAAATCACTCGTGGCATTACTTATGATAAGGGAACTGCATGCCTAAACCTACCTTGAAATGTCTCCCAGAGAAACGTGATGTACCAAGGCCGTGTCCATAAAAAAATCGTTTTAACTTCAATCAGACATCGAAGCCACATTCAAGCAATGGAAACCTTCTGTAATGAGCAGCTGGACTCCCTGCTTGAGTAAGAGCGAAGTGAAGTGAAGCGAGACGCTTCGCGGACGGCAGGTAGGATTATCCAATATACCAATTTTGTAGTTGTATTACTTACCTATAGTTTAAATGAGAGATTTGGCGCTGAGTTTTAAGTGCCTTGCAGTTAAAAAAACGACATATTTTTTTTTTGGACACGGCCTTGATACATCACAACGCTTCTATGGAAGGGATTTTAAAGTAGGTTTCAGCAAGCAATGGTTTGTCAGTTGCCTTTGTAAGTATTTTGTGATAGGGAACCATTTGTCGGAACGATCACTGCAAGTTATATCTGAAACAATAAGATCAATGTTATTTTATAAGTTGTTTTAATATTACACTCGTGATCAACTTACGACTTGTAGCAATATGGCTATCATCTGTCTCCATACTTGCTTATATGGACAACAGAATTCAATCTGAAAATCGTATGGCGCTTGGCTCCGACACGAGCCACTTAACCCGTAGTTTCAGAGTAAACAAAACATATCTAAGTAAGTTTGATTCTAGCTTACCTGAATCGCTTCTGCACTGTACAGGAACACGAAAGGTCTTTGACCAACCCATAGTCTAAAAATATTACCGTACTTGGTAGCACATTTGGAGAGAAGTCGAAAGAATTCTGTAATAGTGATAAAATTATACAATTAATAATAATAATTAAAAATATTAATAATAATAATAATAATAATATTACGACACTATAACACTGTAATTAAACCAGAGTGCCTCTATGGAGCAGAAACACTAATTTTGAACAGAAAAAAAAAACATATCGAAAATATAGTGAAAAAAGAATGCAAAATTATAAGAAAAGTTTTAGGTCCACTCAGAAGTAAAAAGGAAATAAAAATATATACAGACATTCATAGTAATATTAGAAAACGAAGGTTAAAATGTTATGGCCATATTAAACGAATGAACTCAAATAGGCTTACAAAACAGATAATGGAATTCTACGAAAACAGAAGTAAAGCTCCAGTGGATACTATGAAGTGGATTGATGAAGTCAAAAAGGACTTAAAATTGGCAGAATTACTAAATAAGATATCCCAAACAGAGATGTATATAGAATTAAGTGGCAAATTGACCAAGAGGACAAACCGAAGAAAAAAACTGGAACAACTTGGACAGATGATAGAAAACAAGCTCATAGCAAAAGAATGAAAGAAATTTGGGCTCAAAGGAAACGCCTCCAAGTACTTTGCGTAGTCCTACATGGGCTCATCCGCAATAAAAAAAATAAAAAAAAATAATAATAATAAGTCCACCGCTCTGGTCTCGAGGTAGCGTCCTGCCTTGTCACGTAGCGGGCCTGGGTTCGATCCCCGCTCGGGACAAGTTTCCTGGGTGAGGTTTAATCCGGAGCTTTTCCTCACCTGTAAGACAAATGTCAGGATACTTTAAGGCCCAAAACGGTCCCCGAACATCATCTGGCCATCATTATCATCAATATCATATTCACCTCATTCGATTAGTTTAGGTTTAAGGGATCTTCTGGCCTTCATATCGTTGGGACCAAGTCCTTCTCTTCCACGCAAATATACAAATCAATATCTACAGTATAGATTATAATACAGTATACTAATCATCCATCCATCCATCCATCCATCCATCCATCCATAGTAATTCTGCCCGAAGGCAGGTCCTTCACTGCAATCATGGCATTTTCATGCTATGCTTGCAGCTTTACTAGGGAATTGTAGGTGTGGTAGCTTCCCGTAGCTTTCCACATCGGTGAAGGATATGATGATAATGATTAAGGACGATGATGATGGCCATATGATTTCGGGGACCGTTTGGGCTTTAAAGTTTTCGTGACATTGTCTTACAGGTGAGGAAAAACCGCGATAAGTACCTCACCCAGAAAAATTGGCCCGACCGGGGATCGAATCTGGGCCCGCTGCGTGACAAGGCAGCACGCTACCTCGAGACCACAGCGGTGGACAACATTTTACATGATAACATAATAATAACAATATCAATAATAATAGTATAAATATAATAAATTAAACAAAAAGTACCAATTAATACATGTACATTACACGAGGTAATGATCAAGCCAAAGTTAGACCAATATAAATTTAGATTTCTTTTAAATGAATCTAACTCCGGCAGCCCCTGATTTCCTGTGGTAGAGAATTCCAGTTGAGAGAAGTGGAGATAGTGTATGACGTGGAATGGTGGATGTTTTTATTATCGTGACATATAAACTTAATGTTTTAAAGTAGTTTATATTAATGTTTTACTGCATATCATCATTGAGATAAACTTTTGTTTTATTTTTAATGTTATCTGCTACAATTTGTTTTAAACTCTGGTTTCAGATATACTACAGAGAGCCCATAATTTACGTACCAAGCACAGTACACTTTTGAAATGTACGACTCTAGATACATCACTTTATATTTCTGGTTCATTTATACTAAGATTAAATTAGATCCCTTGAGATAGGTTCGGGGCTTTCAGACCATAACACAACACCTATTTTTCCAGATTATTGAAATATAAGAACTAGTAATAGAATATATGAACAAAACTGTAAAATAGTCACCTTCTAGGTCCGTCTCCTCAACATAAGTTGTTTAAAACATTCTTAAGGCCTTTCGGGATGGTGTGACTAGTCCCGAAGGCCTGCAGAGTGTTTAAAACAACTTAAGTTGAGGAGACGGACCTACAACGTGACTATTTTACACGCTTTAATATTAGCTTGACCTGTATCTACGAGTATCTATCTATGTAACGGAATCTGTCAACACGATTTTCACCCACTAAAATCATTGGATCGACTTGAAACTTTGTAATACTTGTAAAAGACCCGTGACAATACAATAATGTCTATATTTTTTTTCTAAAATCATGGCCACAATCATCAGAAAATAAAAAAAAAGTGTCTTTGTATCTATGTAACTGAATTTTTGAACATGATTTTCACCCACTTAGAAACATTGGATCGACTTGAAACTTTGTATATGTGTAAAGGACCCGTGACAATACGATAATTTTATATTTATTATTGTTTTATTCATATATTCTATTACTGTTACTTACGGAAACTTACCCATGAATTTTACTATTATAGAAGAACTAGGACATGAAAGCTAAGGATAAGGGGACATAAAAGGCTATTATGAGGGATGCTAAGGTTCACTGTGGACCATGTAGCTAAGAAGTAGAAAAATAACCAATATGATTTCTGCGCAGATGATTTTAAGATGTTGAAATAAATTATTCATCCACTGTTATCAATACATTTTAAAATTCATTCAGAACCACCATAGAGGTTATTGTAGGCTTTACAATTTTAAAAACAGTAGAACTTGTATTTCAGATGTCAACCCTCAACAAAGTAAAATTTAATTAAAATGTTGTAGGTCTTTCAGAACATGTTCCATATTCAACAACTGATTAATACCTAGGAGAATTTCATTAAAATATTTTTGGTCTTTCAGAATTTGTTGTTCCATCTTCAGCAGTTGATTAGTACCTAGGAGAATTTCATTAAAATATTCTGGGTCTTTCAGAATTTGTTGTTCCATTTTTAGCAGTTTATTAGTAAAAAAATAAAGTGATCCCACAACAGGCCCGGAGGCCCTTGGGGTAGTAGGAGGTTAAGGCTCCCACTTTTTCTAGACAATCGGCACTTTATGTCAGCCGGGTTGTCAGCCCTGCGTGACGGCCGCCTTTAGCCCCAGAACAAGCGTCTGTTACTCATTTCCGTTACCTAAGGGAACTTCATTAAAATATTGTGGGTCTTTCAGAATTTGTTGTTCAATCTTCAGCAGTTGTTTAGTACTAGGATAATTTCATTAAACTATTTTAGGCTTTTCGGAATATGTTGTTCCCATCTTCAGCAGTTGATTAGTACCTAGGAGAATTTCATTAAAATGTCCTGGGTCTTTCAGAATTTGTTGTTGCATTTTACCAGTTTATTAGTTTATTTATTTCATTAAAAATATTTGGGGTCTTTCAGAATTTGTTGTTCCATCTTCAGCAATTGTTTAGTACCTAGGAGAATTTAATTAAAATATTCTAGGCTTTTCGGAATATGTTGTTCCATCTTCAGCATCTGATTAGGACATAGGAGAATTTCATTAAAATATTATAGGCCTTTCAGAACATATTATTCCATCTTCAACAGCTTGTTAGTACCTAGTAGAATTTTATTAAAAAATTGTAGGTCTTTCAAACACATTGTTTCATCTTCAAAAGTTGCTGAAGATGGAGCATGCTCTGAAAGATCTTCAATATTTTAATGAAAATTCACTTTGTTAAGAACTACTGACATCTCTGGTACAAACTTTTTATCCACTGTTATGTATATAATCTTCCCAACTTATACAGAATGTGGCACCACCTGAATACTATTATAGTCTTAAACGCTGTCGTTTGAGCTAACCCTCTCGTTTTTTAATTGTTGGTCTACACATTTTGAAGTAGGCTATTGGTAAAGCACTTCTTGAATCAGATTAGGTTTTATAGGCCTAACTTGATGCACCTTTGTAGTTTATGGGTAACGTAATATTCGTCTTGTTTTGAAAACACATTACAGGTTTTCACAATAATAATGGTTATATCTGAAGAAGTTAGACGCCATTTGATCTTGATGAACGTTTGTATATAATCTTGATATATAAAAATTCAGCTTGCGATGTTTGTGCCCACAAAACTCAAAAAGTGGTCGGTCGATTGTTACGAAAATGTGTACATACAGGTTGTCACATACGAAAAGTGTTTAGTTTCTATTATTCTCTAAATCCATTAGGTGTATAGATAGTTGAATGGAGAAGACTACATAACAATGAGCTACATGACCTTTATAGAAAGCCAAATATAATAAGAGTTAAGTCTCGTAGACTACGATGGGTAGGACATGTGGTACGAATGGGGAATGAAAGAAGTGCAATGGAAGCTGCTTGTAGGAAAACCAAAGAAAAACGCGCAGTTGGTAGACCAAGAATGAAATCCGAAATTAAAAATTAACTATAGCAACCGCCATCATTTGGTTCGTCGCAATGTATACTCAGGGCTTACGATGAGGAAGAAATATTTTTCTTTCTCTCATTTTAAGTCCACAATTATTGATAATTGCAAACTAGATATATTGTAACTTAAATTCTACCCCCTAAAAATAAAAATTTACTAGGATTATTTAACTCATGCCACAAATACTAGTCAATGACCAATCACGTTTCAATGAATGTTGTTTTACAACCAATGACAGTCGTGTTTCACCTCGCTCTTTATCTTTATCAGCTCCTGCTTTTGTGATAAAAGAAAGCTCATCCTTTTTAATGTTCTGAACAGGTCAAATCATTATTTTTCTCCAACAAATACATTGAATATAACAAATAATGAAAAGATTCCTTGATTTTACTGAGTTGTTTACTAAAAAATAAATGAATAACCCGTAATGTTGATTATGATATATAGTTTGATATGTTTAATTATTTCTCCACTTGGGTGCACTCTTACAATATTGCGATATTATTTGGCAATAAATAATATGATCAAGCAGCAGTGAATGAACATAACCTCGCATTTCTGATTTGTCTTCAAACATCGCCGTTTACATTAAATATATAAATATTTTAAAATAACTATAGTTAAACAATGATTGGTGAGTAAACAGCGTTAATTTTATTCGTTTAAATAGTCCTAACAAAATGCCACTCTTGATTTCCAAATTTCTCTAGATAAATTCACGACTCACCAATAATTTGGAAATCACTCGTGGCATTACTTATGATAATGAAAATATCTGGAACTACAACAAATTTTATAACTTTATCATCTACTCTATAGGAACATTTTAGCGTATACAATTTAATTAACCCGTAATTCTCTTTTAAACTTATTGAACTAAAATAAAAACACACGTTCCATTTATTTAGACGTAGCAGCGCACGTCGCGTATTCGCTAGTAAAAAAAAAAAACTTTTATTTCCTTCGTATATTGAAAAGCATGGGTGAGGGAAGGGTTCGAAAACCTCCTTGTTCGCCTCTCTGGACAACGAGTCATAACAAATGTATTCTCTGTTTACATGTCAAGACTATAACAATACATGTTGTTAAGGTCATACTGGAGCACGTGTAATTATGTATGTTTTTTCTTATTATCAGTCTGCAATCTCCAAGTGCAATACTTATGCAAATACAAAGCGCATCCTACGTTATCTCTTTCTCTGCATCGTGTCCATAATTCACATTTGCATATGCAAGTCGCGAGTTGAATCACCGTCTGGAACTTAACACTGACTTTTATGGAGCTTATTTAAAAAAAAAACATGTACGAGTATTTAACAGTTTGAACTATTGAAGACGTGGATTTCATTTCGGAGAGAAGTTAAGATTTTTTTAAACAGTGAATTAATTTAGTACAAAGCCGTACCATCCTGTTCATTGCAGGCTTTCAGGGCCGGTAGTCTAATATTAATAGATTCCGGGCTATATGGCCGTGGTCCGTGACTGGTGAAGGTGGGTTGTTGGATGTGATGTCCCACGTTGTAGATATGTGATTATAATAATTTTGGATCACTGTAATTTTGCCGCGGCATTGATGACTCCAATCAGAGGAATGAGGAAAAGTTTCTTACACAAACAAATAACGACACTTTGTTAACAGTCAAACTAAAATTTATTTCATTAAAACTCTCACTTCTGTTTAGATGAATCTTGTAGATTAATAATTTAAAAAATTCCGGCTTAGGTTAATAAATTTCACTTATAGAAGATTATTACTTCATATATGTAATGTATGAACGATTTCCAACGATCAACTTTTCACTAACACTTCATTTTCCACTTTATGGGTTATTTATATTCAAGATGAATGGAATTTATACTTCAATATGATTTTCAATAACTTTAACACCATTTTGTCAACTAATATCAAGAAATGAACTATAATTCTCTTATTTCTTGATGAGCCGTTGTTTAACATGTCTGACTTCTTTCAAGTATTGTAGCCATCTTCTTATTCTGTTATAACCTGGAAGTTCTGATTGGTCCAACTGAAAAGGAAGGAGTACTACTGGGCTGACTCCCATCCAATTCGGTCCAATCCCATTTATTTTGTTTATAAAATATCAATTCGAATATTTAATGTATTTTTACATATATTAAATCAGTTAGAAAAAACATCTAACTGTATTAACAGTTTATATTGACTAGTTTGAATTTTTTTATATATTTGAAAAGAATTTGAATTCTCTAAATGAACTATGCTTATGTCCATTCTTAATAGAAATAAATATAATTATATTTAAATATTAAATAAACAAAACAAAAACCCTTATTATTATTATATGGGGATAAATATCCGGTTTTACTGGTGTTTCTTCCAGACGTTTGTTCCTTAAACTGCGGAAATCGTCTATAGTGGCGAGTATTTATAGGTAGTGTTCCCTGGTCGGAGGCTCCACTGTGAATGGACATTACCTAGAAGTACACGCAACTGAAGATGTCCTCCGCAATTGAGGAACAAACATCTGGAAGAAACACCAGTCATGGACCACGGCTAGATAACCCGGCATCTTTTAATATTACCATATCCTGTTCTCCCAGAGAAATAAATTCTCTCCGCGCTGTGATGTCTTCTAGTGCGGCAAAGGGGTGTTGAGTTTTTGTGCAGGTGGATTTCTTGAATAACCATTGGCTAGTGATGACGGTGGTGAATGTTTGTAGCGTTGTACTACTTATAACAAATGAGATCAATTGTTACAGATTTATGTTATCGAGCAGGATTTATTGTTTTAAAATTTGACTATTATATACAAGACAGAATAAAATAAGAAATGAATTCCTTTGGAGAGAAATGAATGTCACCACATCTGTTGTTAAGAAGATGGAAAATCAAACGCTTAAATGGTATGGCCATGTACAAAGAATGGAAAATGAAAGATGGCCAAAAAATATATACCAATGGTCACCTCCTGGAAGAAATAAACGTGGCACCCAAGATGGAAATGGAAAACCTACGTCAGAATAATAATGGAGGATAGGAATTTGGAAGAGGGAGATTGGAGTGATAGATAAATGGAAACTGAAGGACGGCCAAACCATAAGTGGGGGAAAAGCCGAAGAAGAAGAAGAAATTTGACTATTACACTCATATGACGTCACACTAGTTTTAAATGTTATATTGGTTTTTATGTTACATTAGTTTTTATTTATGTTACTGCGCATTGCCAAGGTAATATTTTTAAAGTGTACAATACAACCTAGATTCACGTGGCGTTTGGCTCAAATGCATTTCTTCTTCTTGGGACTTTAATTCATTTTTTAATTTTTAATTTTTTTTTAGGATTACAGTACATTTATACAGGATGATTCTGTAAGAGCGTGTACACATTAAACAGGGCCGTTGGGAATGTTCTACTGAACAATTTAAAGTACGGAACCTAGGGTCTAAGTCAGTCTAAGAGGATATGGAAGTAAACATGTTTATCACATTGTCTAGCATTACCGTTTTCCAGCTGATTACAACTAACAAGTTTACATGTACTGTGTTGTTTACCCTTTAGTTCCTGCAAGGAAGAGCATGGTGACCAGGAAGTAATGATGCAGGATATGACCTGATTCCCCTTGATTATTTCTTATGGATATATATCTAAAGCAATCGGCCATGGTGGACTAGTGGTATGCTCCTTGCCTCCGCTCCCGAGGGTCGCGGGTTCAAACCCGGCCGGGGTCGATGGATTTTTTTAGGACGGAAAAATCCAAGTAACAAGTCCTCCGGGAGGGAATTTAAGCCGTGGGTCCCGAGTCTGAAGATTTTGAGGCTCGTAAAAAATCCTTAAGCCTGAATGAAAAGGCCTCTAAGCAAAATTTACCGAATTTTCCCGTCCTAGTACTACCTTGGTTTCCTAGATGTTAGTATGAGGCGGAACGCTGACCACGGACCACTCAAATTACATCTATACGAAAACAAGTGTAACTAAGTTAGTATGGTTCAATTCTTCGCTGTAGGGGGAGAGCGCCTAAATCTCTGTAAAGGGAAAACATGGGCTTACAATACAAAAATATATCTAAGTTGTTGTATTTGAACTCCAGTGGAAGCGGCCATGAAATTCGTTTATACAGGATTGTAGCTGCCGTTGATATGATGGGAAACACAGCAGGGATATTTTCCAGGGTGAGGCCGACTCTTGTACGCCGATGTCATACTTGCATTTGAAATTGGTGGCCTTTATTTTGAGCAACTGTTGTAAGATGCAAAATGTTACGTTAATTGTATCAATGATGGTTACTATGCAGTTAACTAAATAAACTATGTAGATAAAACTACCACACAGTAAAGAGTAAAACGGAATTTACTCCCATATCTCCCTTTTTTTTCGTTTTAACTATTTTCTCTATTGTTTTACCTTTTTCTTTGTTTTACATGTTTGTTAACTTTCTTTAATTCTCACATAGATACAAGGACAGGACACCATCACACACTCAGACCCAAGGTGGAGATTTAAAATCCCGTACCCCGCCAGGAATCGAACCGGTTCGCCGGAGTGGAAGTTATGGGATTTTTTTTTTTTCGTTTATACTGTTCTCCCTTTTTGTTTTACCTTTGTAGCTTATTTCACCCCACCCCAACCCCACACATACAAACACAATAAGACACACAACCTCCCAGACCCAAGGTGAAGATTAAAAATCCCCTACCCAGCCGGGAATCGAACCCGGGTCGCCGGAGTGGAAGGTAGGGACTCTACCGACTACGCCACGGCGACGGACTCCTAAAGTTGGCTTCTCGGGATCTAGGTCACCTATCCCAAATCGTTCCATGGAACATCCCACCATGTCCTGTTTAATTTTTGACGCTCTTACAGAATCACTCTGTATAACTAAAGAATACAGAGTCAAAAACGAGGAATGTTACAAAATTGCGAAAATAGAGATATTATCTGGTGGTTAATTATTTCAATTGACAATCTTATATATAAACATTAATGTTTCTTTGTTTTGTATATTTGTTTGTTCGTACTTTATGCGCGGTTCCATACCGTTGATCCGATTGTGGTGGGGTTTTTCGCAAAATGTTCAGGAGATTCCTGGGATGAACATAGGCTATAAGAGAGTTGTGATACTCAACTCCACCAACCCTTAAAAATCGCCCTTTGTAGTGGAAAACGTGAAAAAAAGTAGCTCTTTGGACGTTTAAAACGGCATACGCTGCCTAAACCATAAGAAATACACAAAATTAATGTACACAGAATTGAATATCTCAAAAAGCTCTACAAAAAAGTCCGCGACAGCATGTGTTTATCTCTTACGGATAACTCACAAAAACCATTTTTGTCTTTAATTGATACCAAGGTTCCCTCATCTCTTACGGATAACTCACAATAACCATTTTTGTCTTTTCATTGATACCAAGAGTCTCGCTCCGTAGCCGAGTGGTTAAGGCAAGAAGTCTTTGCGCAGAACTAAGGGTCTTACGCTGGTTCGAGTCTCTACGGGGGAAAAAAAAATCTTATGGAATGTCGGCCAGTATGGGTCAGAAATGAAATCTAGCTGGGGGGGAAAAAACTGTTTTGACTCACTCTCATCAAATTATCTTTTTTTTTTCACTCTAATATAATTGTTATATGACGGTTCTTAGCTTATCTGCAAAGGAGGGTACAATTCCAATGTTCATGACTATGTGACGTCATCATTCACACTTCTTGAGCCACAACAGAAGGCTGTAAGAGGTTTTCTTGCGAACTTATTTAATAATATCTAATTATGTCCTAATTTCTGAATTTTATGGTAAAAAAGTAACATATTTTTATCGTCCGCCCATGACCTGAGAATTGAACGTTCGGGCAGGACAACGTCTGCCGGGTAAACCTTAATGTTAAGTGATTCCGTGTTAAGTAGCCCTGGTCGTTGACTGGTGTTCCTACCAGACGTTTCTTCAGGGGCGAGTACTCCTGGTCGAGCCACCGCAGTTGAGGGAGAAACGTCTAGAAGGAATACCGTAATGTATCACTGCCACATAGCTCGGAATCACTCAACATTATGATTACCGGCCGTGAAAGCCTGAATTCCAACTAATAGATAAATCTTTCAATTAAAAAAAACTTTGATTACTCTCATGAAATAAACAGTCTAAATTCTGTTATGCTGGTGTGAAATAAGCTTTATTCAGAGCTTAAAATTAAGTTTTCACAATTCTTGGTTCTTAGAACGTTTCTTCTACTTTTTCTGTGATCTTCATATAATGGGATTCATACTTCCTATTGCACACTTAAGAGAGTTGTAAAGGATACTTAGTAGATAAAGTTTTAATGGGGAACTCATGTCCGAAAATTGCTATTTTAGTGCTGTAATGATAAGCTCAAATCATACTTCTCACTTTATAGATCAACAAGTCATGTAACTGTGAAGCCAAAAGTCGCTGCAACCCCTAAATTATGAGCCTTTGTTTTCCAATATGGTTCCAACTTATTGCCATTCGATTCTCATACTTTCGTCCAAAACCTAAATCCAAAGGCATTTGATTTAAACAGAAAAATGTATAACAAAACATATCCGTAATAAATAATTAAATAAGTTATAAACATTATATTCCACTTCACTAACCCAGTTTAACCTCTCACCTTATAGATACTTTTTACATGTCACACACCATCCGGGTCTTACCGTCACACAACCTATCGAGAAAGGGATTTTAAAATATGAACCACACAAATTTTTTGACCACACAAGAACATGGAGGACCTCCCCGAATTAGTGATCAGCTCGATATCAGGGCCTCCTCCGAGACAACACAACATTATGACATAAATAAATTATAAACAAATAAATTTAATATTAGTAATTAACTCACTGGCACTATCGAACTCGTAGGTTCATTGCCACGCGGGCATAAGCTCTCCATATAACCCTATCCTTAGATGTTTTCCAATTATCCCCTGTATAATCTACTTTCCTGTAAACATGGTTAATATTATTCTCCCACCTCATTCTCGGTCTACTAACTGGACGTCTTCCTTCTGATTTTCGTACAAGAAGCTTCCATGTCTCTCTTTCATTCACCATTCGTACCAAATGGCCTGCCTGGTCTACGAGATTTAACTGTTCTTATTATATCTGGTTTCCTATAAAGATCGTGTGACTCACTGTTATGTTGTCTACTCCAATGCCTAATTATGATATAAAAATAGTTTTGGGAGATTTTAACGCACAGATGGGGAAGGAAACTTTTTACATCCTTAATTTCTGCGGCATTGTCATAATAATAATAATAATAATAATAATAATAATAATAATAATAATAATAATAATAATAATAATAATTTTATTACTTGAGATTTTGCCTCATCATTGAGGGTTTTCCCCAACCAATCTTAGTAATTAACATGAATTAAAAATAAATAAATATAAATGACTACGGACTTATAGACGATCAGTTTGCAACAAACATTCACAAATTTCCCTTAATTAAAGTTCTCCATCGTTATCTGTACTCTGTGTCTTCATCTGTTACTCCAAATTTCCTCATTGAATTTTGAATGTTGTTCTTCCAGATTGTTCTTGGCCTTCCTTTTCTAATCCTTCTTTGAATTTTCCATGCATAGACGACCTTTGGTATCTTCCATCCTGCATTCTTCTTACGTATCCGTATCATTTTAGCCCTCTGTGTTCAATTTCATCCATTATATTTCTTTCTACATTCATCCATTTTGTAATAGTAATAATAATAATAATAATTATTATTATTATTTATTATTATTATTATTATTATTATTATTATTATTATTATTATTATTATTATTATTATTATTATTATTATTATTATTATTATTATTATTTTAAAATTAAATTAACCCTATAATGCCCCTTGTTACTACATATGTGTAAACTCCAAGCGCGGACAGGCTTTGATGGCCTCACATCCACATGTGTTAATCACAGAGGTAGACGATCAGGGGTGACATGTGGTCAGTATGTCGGGTCCCCCAGCCGTTACAGCTGGTTTTCTCAACCGCTACTTATTGTAGCTACCCAAATGCCTCACGATGCTGGGTGAGCAGCGGTCCCATACTGACCGAAATCCCATGAGTAAATTTCTTCCCCCATGGGGACTCGAACCAGCCCAAATCCCGTAGCTCTGCGCCAAGGCTTTTTACCTTAACCACTCAGCTATGGCCGGGACACATATGTGTAAGATCGGGAATTTATCACATTGTAATGTTATGTAAAGGGGGCACGCCGTAGTGTAGTGGTTAAGGCACTGAGCTACAAGCCGAAGGGTCGAGGGTTCAAGTCCCGTTGGGGTCAGGATTTTTAAACTGACCCAAACCCTCTGGCGGCACTATGGTCCTGGGGTCGACTCAGCCTCTAACGGAAATGAGTACCAGACGCCTGTTCTGGGGGTAAAGGCGGCCGTCACGCAGGGCTGACAACCCGGCTGACATCAAGTGCCGATTGTCTAGAAAAAAGTGGGAGCCTTAACCTCCTAATACCCCAAGGGTCTCCTGAGGCCTGTGTGTGGGATCACTTTACTTTTACTTTTTTTTTAATGTTATGTAAAAGGGGCACGCCGTAGCGTAGTGGTTAAGGCGCTGCGCTACAAGTCGGAAGGTCGAGGGTTCAAGTCCCGGTGGGGTCAGGATTTTTAAACTGACCAAAAAACCTTCTGGCGGCACTATGGCCCTGGGGTCTACTTCAGGCTTCTAACGGAAATGAGTACCAGATGCTTGTTCTGGGGGTAAAGACGACCAATTGATATATTTTTAATTTAAGGGTTAAGGGTAAAGTTAATTTAAGATTATTAAACATTTTGCTTGGAATTAAATGTCATGCATGTCTACTCTATGTATATTTAAAAGTCAGTGGTTCACCCAACCCAGATCGTTGTGGAAGGGGTTCGCGAGTCGAAAAAGGTTGGGAACCGCTGGCATAAATAAATACACAATGTTCCTTGCAAGTCACCAGATATGAGAACAGTTAATCAAATCATTTCTTGGTGGTTTTAACTTGCTTGATATTGCACACATGTGGGGAGCTAATGTATAGAGCGGAACATTGTTTAGTAACTATCGAATTAAATTTGAAAATAAAAAAAAACTAAAAAGTGTAAAAAGTAGGCCTAAAAGAATACAAATTTGTTGAATGCAGAAGAAAATCAATTATAGAAAAAACAGTGTCAGGAAATTTGGAAGGCATGGAAGTACAGAAATAGAATGATATAATTTAGTTATGTATGTACATATCCCATACGTCACAAGTGGGGACACGGGTGCTCCCTGGCGGGAGTTTCTTAATGAAGCTAATTAGTTACGCTTAACTTGGTCTAGTAACTCCTTATATAAGAGAGGCTATAGCTCAACAATGGGTTACACCATTATAGGCAGATAAACACAGAACAAAACAAAATAATAAAAACTTTTTTTTGCTTCAGAAAGAAAAATGTGTTCTGATAGTATTTATCCTGAATTCAAATGTGATATCGGTTTTTTCTCCATCACGCACGGTTGCCGATAGATTCCATCCTTTTATCCGAGAACCAAGCATTTCAGACTGGTTTTTGGATAACTTTAAATCTCGTATGAGATCGTTAAGATCTTCTTGAGCCAATAAATGAGGCTCAGATGAACAGCTTTGTTCAAAAGTTGTATCACCAAAATCTGTTTCTTCTTCTTCCTTACTTCCATCAGAATCTGAGCTCTCTTCATTTAATGTCACATATTCTGGAGGCTTTGGTATGGGCTATTCTTCACAGTGCGGAAATGGTCTCATTGCAGATTGCAAGTCAGAGTACACCACTGTATATTTTGATTTTGACGTAATCCCTTTAATGTTTGTTAAGCAGAAAATAATTATTTTAATCCATTAATTGAAATTGAAATAAAAACTGTGGGTGATGGAGAAAATTCCGAATACATATTTGAAAACACGATAAAAAATTGCATTAAGTACAACTATTGGTACTGATGAGACAAAAATCATGTTGATCAGTGTAATTGTATACCTACATATGTCAACGAGTGACATGTGGTTAACAAAACGCCTTAACGAGATATCTAGTAGGTAACTAAGGTATTATTGGATGGGTGAAGGTCTGTTAAATTTTGCACAGAGGCATTTTTATTCAGACTTGTTATTCTTTTACGATCCTGAAAATCTTCAGACTCGGGACATACAGCTTAAAATCCCTCCCGGAGGACTTATCGAGGATTTTTCCACCTTAAAAATCAATTGATCCCAGCCAGGTGTGAACCCGCGATCCTCGGAACTAGAGGCAAGGAACATAACCACTAGACCTCCGTGGCCGATATTCAGTTACGGAGTATTATAAAAAATGGTTAATACAAAAGGTAAGAAGGAAAAGTTAAAGATAAATTATTGGTTTGATGAAGATTTAAAAATTACAATAGGAATGAAAAAATTAACTCTATACAAGAACGATAAAAACAGGTAGGCCTATCACAAAATAACGAATAACAGTATAAACGTGATCGGATGGAGACATGCTGAGAGACAGACTATTTCAATACAAAGGTGAAAAATATTCAAATTGCATATGATAACACAGAACCTACCAGTATTCTAATTCCTATACGTATGAGTACCACAAGAAATCGGATCTGCCGGACATTGGCTTCTTTGAAATAAATTTTAATATTTTACATTTATAACACTGGTCAACATGATTTTGTCTCATGAGTACCAATAGTTGTACTTAATGCAATTTTTATCGTGTTTACAAATATATATGTATTCGGAATTTCTCCATCACCCATAGTTTTTTATTTAAATTTTAATTAATGAATTTAAATAATTATTTTTTATAAAAGTTTTTTCGTCCATTTGTCCATTGTGAAATAAAACCAAATGAGCTAACTCAAATGGTTTTCAGCCATGGAAAAGCGATATCAAGGCAAATGGAATCCTAATATGCTGGCCGATTATTGTTGGATCATCAAGAGGAGGCGAAATATAGCAGAAAATTGTCGTTTCTTACTTTCTAGGTGAGTCCGAATGTTTGAATATTGTGTAGTTACGAATGTAGAAAGTATTAAAGTGTTTGAAATTATAAATTCCTGTCTCTCGCAAACCTTGCGTGATGGAGAAAAACCGATATCATATTTGAATTCAGGAGAAAAAATACTATCCGAATCACATTTTTTTCTTTCTTTTTTGTTGCTTACTTACTTACTTACTTACTCACTGGCACTATCGAACCCGTAGGTTCATGGCCGCGCGGACATAAGCTCTCCATACATCCCTATCCTGAGCTAATGCTTTCCAATCATTCCCTGTATAATCTACTTCCCTCAAATCATAGTTAATGTTGTTCTCCCACCTCATTATTGGTCTACCAACTGGGCGTTTTCCCTCTGGCTTTCCTACAAGAAGCTTCCATGCACTTCTTTCATTCCCCATACGTGCAACATGTCCTGCCATCGCAGTCTACGAGACTTGACTGTTCTTATTATATCTGACTTCCTATAAAGACCACATAGTTCATTGTTATGTAGTCTTCTCCATTCACCTGTCTGTTCATCTCTCTTTGGTCCAAAAAAATTCTTAAGAACTTTATTCTCAAATACTCGTAATCTCCTTTCCTCCCTAAAGTAAGAGTCCATGTTTCACATCCATTATATCATCAGCATAAACTAACAGCTTATTAATACCATTCAGTTGTAAGCCTTCCTCATTCTCTAAAGAGTTAATGGCATGCTCTAGCTTTCTTTTTTTGTTGCTCAGTGTAATTGGTATTTCAGTAGATTGATTGATGGTTTCTAATTTTATGCTTCTCTAATAATATTGACTTGATTCATCATAATTTCAGTTCAATTTGTATAAATATTTACTTACAATTATATATGTTACGATACTGTATTCAGTTTGTATACATTTTTATTTACAATTAGACTTTCTCTGGGCAGTTATTAGCATGGTCTATCGAGATGTTCCGACATATCCAACAATATGTAACAACGTATTGGGAATGTTTGTAATTCCATTCAGGCTGTAATAGTGGAGATATCAATCTCCCCATTCATTCGACGATTGTAAATGTATGTCACTAAAAATAGTCACCAGTTTGAGAACCTACTATGAATGTTGTACTGTTCACTGAGGAACAAAACAAAAAACTTTTTCTTTTGTCTCAGAAATAAAAATATGTAATTCTGATAGTATTTTTTCAAGATCATTACAAACCAAAACAAACACCGAACAGTAAATAAATAAATAAATTAAATTTTAAAGGGTCTACAGTATATAGCCTACAGTTGTCGAGTATTTAAAGCATGAAAAATATAATTTTTAAACTGTTCATAATATGATTCAATATTAAATGAGTGGAACACTGAAATTAAAGTTGAGATGTTGCTTTGTGCAATCCAAATGAATTTCTATAGTATCATTTGCTAGTTAGTTGTAGTAATTACTTTACTAATCCTTGATTCTTAGGATACTTTATGCCACGGGTTTATTTTATTTTTAAATCCATAAAAATCCAAAAATACAGGTGGGGTTTTATGTAAATTCAATATTTGAACTAAATAATTGTTACATGGAGTCAAGTGAAGAACATTGCATTAAAACTAGAGCAAGCTTTCGATGGT
This sequence comes from Diploptera punctata, assembly GCA_030220185.1. NCBI lineage: Eukaryota > Metazoa > Arthropoda > Insecta > Blattodea > Blaberidae > Diploptera > Diploptera punctata. The sequence goes on along the minus strand of JASPKZ010003206.1, from coordinate 18,393 downwards.
TTTTTTTGAATACGTTAAATAATCAATTGAGTTGATATTGTACTTGATGTGAAAATCCATATTTATTAATTAAATAAAAATAAAACGTAGTTTTATTTGATTTTTATATTTATTATATAATTCAGTGACAGCTGTTTCGGTACACTGTACCTTCGTCAGACATGTTAACAAATTATGAATTGTGTTCCAACTGATCTAAGCAACAATACAACAATATTTATTTAAATTTTTAAATTTAACAAAGGATATTCATTCAAATCAAGTTGAGAATTTAACAGTTTGTTACTACAAACAAACAAATACTAACAAACTGTTAAATTCTCAACTTGATTTGAATGAATCCCCTTTGTTAAATTTAAAAATTTAAATAAATATTGTTGTATTGTTGCTTAGATCAGTTGGAACACAATTCATAATTTAACATGTCTGAAGAATGTACAGTGTACCGAAACAGCTGTCACTGAATTATATAATAAATATGAAAATCAAATAAAACTATGTTTTATTTTTATTTAATTAATAATACATTAAATATAGTTTTGTGATTAATGTCCAAAAGCTAGCGATATTAAAGTAACCTCATATTAGAATTACTGGCTGATTGTTCAGTAAGTTGCCTAACATTTAAATAACTGAAATCAGGTGGAAATCTGGCCAATGTGAGAATAGACATTACTATTCGCGTATTGTTACGATTGCTCATTGTGATTAGGCTAAACTTGTTCACTTAACTTTTGTGGCATAAATATAAAATATAATTTATTTAATAAAACATAAAACATGCAATTTTTGTTAACTAATGACAAATGTATAACAGTGATAACATTTTAGAATTGAAATGAAAATAAATTATGGATTTAAACACGCTGTTGGATATTGAAACAGTAACATTGGCAAACTTTGACTAATTAAATATTTGGTGGAGAGCATTAGATAAACACTGTTAAATCTTCCTCAAGAATAGCATGGAACTTACCTTCTTGAGTTCCTCTGAGGATGAGGGAGTTCCCGAGGAAGGGGAGCGCTGGCGGGCCGGGCACGGAGCGCAGTTTGACCCAAAAGTTAAGTCTCCTGCACAAATACACGACGACTATCGCCAGTGAGGTAAGCAGTAACACCGCATCCACTACCAAGTGCAACACTCTTCATCATTGTGCTGTCGCCATCTTACACTTCCATATATACACCACCCACCCCCCACCAAGCGCCTCACACCCTTTTATATGTGTGTTACAATGCTCTGATTTTATAACTTTCATGTGCCCCATTAAAAAGATGAGGCGTCTCACAATCGTAAATGCGCAAAGAACAAATGAGACATTGCCTGCGGATAAAATTTTAATATCTGACATTCAAATTTACAACAAAATAACAATAGAAATATTAGATTTATTTTCTCATTAAACGGTTTTTAATCTAGTATTATCTTGAAAATAGCTTACTTCTAAAAGCTCGTCATTAATATTAGATAGATAGATAGATAGATAGATAGATAGATAGATAATCGGTTGATTAATGTCTTTGACATCGTCCGATTCCCAATAGCCAATTTTATCGGTCCATCCATTCTCCTGGTTGAAGATGTTTCTCCTTCATGTATAAATATATTTCCTGACTCCGGGAGGTTTTAGGTCTTCCTCTGCCTCGTCTTCCCTCAGGTTTCTATTCCAAAACGGATTTTGGTAGCCGATCCTCTTCCATTCGCTGGACATGTCCGTACCATCTTAATTGCATAGTTTTAATTAATCTAAAATAGTGTCTTCAATCTTCATTTTCTCCCTTATAACTGAGTTCCTAATTTTTTCTCTTCTTGAAATTCTTGCTGGCCTTCGTATAAAATCCATTTCCGTTGCCAAAATATACTTATTTGTTTTGTTGTTAATGGCCAAAGTTCTGCTCCAAAAGTAATGATACTTTTAACAATTGTATGATATACATTCATTTTATTTTTATTACTTACATTCTTTATCCCACAATATTCCATTGAGGCAAGGAATTGCAAATTTTCCTTTGTTATTTCTATTTCTTCTTAATATCTCCCATTTTTATTTATTTTAATTCCTAAATATGTGATCTCACTACATGATTTTATTGTTTCTTTAGTCTCCAAAATTAAATTTTGTTCTGGTTCACCAATTGATAAATACTTTGTTTTATTATTTTATTATTAATGTTATATTCATTAATACAATGAATATCAAAGATTAGACCTTAAGGTCTGTTCCGATCTCATGTCACAATTAGTCTGTCCATCTTTTCAATGGGTCTTCCTACATTTCATGATCCTAGTAGTCTGTAGTTAAGAACCTGTTTAGGGATTCTGTTTTCATCCACTTTATTAATGTGGTCCATCCATTCATGTCTGTAATGTGCAGTCCTGTCTAATAACTTGAATATTTTGTTCTGTTCACATATCTTCACTACGTTTCCGATCTGCTACTGTATAGCTACACCCCTCAAGAACCTCATTTCTGAAGTTCTTTTTTTTATCCTTCGATCCTGGTTTTTGATTAAGAACCCAATTTTCCGATTCATATACGAGTAGTAGTGTTGGAATGCCATTCTTTTATACAATTTTAAATGTGTCTCTTTTCTAGTTCCCTTGAGACTTCGTTTTATAATGATCATTTACATTTATTTTTATAAAGTTTTTTTTTTGGTCAATGCCACCTATTTGTCATTCGACATTTCAGGTATTCTCTCCTAGCATTGGCGTATTGTAACACTCTTCTGCGGTTGGGGCGCCTGGAAGGCGGGGTTACGCTGCCCCAATGATATGATGGGTGCTGACGATGGGTAATGATGCGCCAGGAGAAGTCTTAAACCTAAACTTAATCTTACTTACTCACCCACTGGCACTATCGAACCCGTAGGTTCATGGCCGCACGGACATAAGCTCTCCATACATCTCTATCCTGAGCTAATGCTTTCCAATCATTCCCTGTATAATCTACCTCCCTCAAATCATAGTTAATGTTATTCTCCCACCTCATTCTTGGTCTTCCAACTGGGCGTTTTCCCTCTGGCTTTCCTACAATAAGCCTCCATGCAAGTCTCCCATTCCCCATATGTGCAACATGTCCTGCCCATCGCAGTCTACGAGACTTAACTGTTCTTATTATATCTGGCTTCCTATAAAGACCATGTAGTTCATTGTTATGTAGTCTTCTCCATTCACCTGTCTGTTCATCTCTCTTTGGTCCAAACATTTTCCTAAGTACTTTATTCTCAAATACTTGTAATCTTCTTTCCTCTCTTAAAGTAAGAGTCCATGTTTCGCACCCATATAATATAACTGGTAGAATAATAGTTTTATATATTTTCAGTTTAACGTTTTTTGAAAGGAGTTGGAACATCAAGAGTCCGTGCAATGCATAATAGCATGCATTTCCAGAATTGAGCCTATGTTTAATTTCTTTGTGCATCTCATTCCTACTTGTGATTATTGTTCCTAGGTATTTGAATTCAGCCACCTCCTCAAAATTTCCCTCATTTGTCATTAGCTGTCCATTTCCAATATATACTGAATTTCTACGTGTGACCATATATTTAGTTTTATTGATATTTACCCCTAATCTAATGAAGTGAATATGATATTGATGATAATGATGGCCAGATGACGTTCGGGGACCGTTTGGGCCTTAAAGTACCCTGACATTTGTCGTACAGGTGAGGAAAAACTCCGAAAAACAACCTCACCCAGGAAACTTGTCCCGAGCGGGGATCGAACCCGGGCCCCCTGCGTGACAAGGCAGCACGCTCCTCGAGACCATAGCGGTGGACATTTTTATAAAGTAAATATTAAAATAAATAGCTTAGCAGGTGCCGTCGTCTTCAACTTGGTTAATTTTTGTAGGAGCTTGTTGAGGACGACGACACCTGTCAAGGTATTTATGTTAATATATTATTTTATGACTATACTCCTCAACGGTATTTTATTGTGAGTTCTTTTAATATTGAATTTATTTTGTTTGTAAGTATTCACTTTCTCTATATGACACAATGTATCTCAGATAATTAAAATTGTCCACCTGTTCTATTGTTTTATTCTCTAATTAAATTTTCACTCTTAGTGGTTCATACTCTCGAAAAAACAAAAACTTTTGTTTTTTGGAGTAGATATTTTCAAGATGGTGTTTCACATATTTTACTCATTTTATAAATTGCCCGTAGTAAGTCATCTTCTCTCAAAGGTACCACATCCTGATCGTCTGCAAAATGTGATGTATCTAAATTAGTATCTAATTAAATATCGTTATATTGTTTTTAATAATTTTCTTCGACGGACGCAGAAATTATTTCCAAATAACATATTTCATTTTATTTAAAATATTAGGTTATGTCGTCGGCCGCGGTGGACTAGTGGTTATGCTCCTTGCCTCTGGTCCCGAGGGTCGCGGGTTCAAACCCGGCCAGGATCGTTGGATTTTTTAGGATGGAAAAATCCAAGGAGCAAGTCCTCCGGGAGGGCTCGTAAAAAATCCTTAAGCCTGAATGAAAAGGCCTCTAAGCAAAATTTACCGAATTTTCCCGTCCTAGTACTACTTTGGTTTCCTAGATGTCAGTATGAGGCGGAACGCTGACCACGGACCACTCAAAATTACATCTATACGAAAACAAGTGTAACTAAATTAGTATGGTTAAAATACTTCCCTGTAGGGGAGAGCGCCTAAATCTCTGTAAAGGGAAAACATGGGCTTATAATACAATAATAGGTCATGTTGTTTACCACATAAAAAATGTGATATATTTGTACTAAAATATTCTATAATATAATATTTAATAACTAAAATTATAATTTAAAAAACGGAACAGGCAACTCTTGCCTAAACCCAGAAGTGAAGAAGAAGAAGATAATTTAAAAAATGATACTCTATTAAACTTTTAAAGGTTTATTTGTTTCATTTTATTTTGAATTTAACTCGGATTTTAAGAAACTGAGAATCACTATCACACAATCTCTATCCAGAACAAGATATTTAATTTTCCAACATCCTCTTTCAATTTTATTTTAATCTGATCCTGTTATCTGCGCCTCTACTTTGCGGCTTTATCTAGATTTTTCCCTGCATGCCTTTCTGGATTCTTCCATGTTTAGTCTAACTGAAACATCTGATTTCAATTTTCTAATAATGGTTAACGAAGAGAACAAGTTTGAGCTAATTATTTTGTAACTCTCTGTATTTTTCGATAATTTTGCCCTCATCGCTCCAGCTATCTGAGAATCATGCTCTGAAAAATATTAAACTGTATTTTTGTTTCCAAATAATATCGCCATATAAAACTAATATTTATATTTTATTCTCTGGCTTCTTTATTCTTAAATATATTTTTTAATCTCTATTGTTATTAGCAGTTATTTTAAACTTTTTGCTGTACGTTTTCAAGGATAAATTTAAAATGTTTATATTTCAGTGTCATACTACATTATTTTTTTAAGAATATTCACATTTTTCTTTCATTCACCATTTTATCTCCAAACCAATTGTATTGCTCATTTTATATGGGTTCAGTGTATTTCTTGTTCTTAACTTAAAAAAAACATTGGCCTAGAACAGCATTTGTAAATTCAGAAGATTGTACGACAGGCATTTAGTAATCAATTACATATATTATAAACATCTGAAATTGTTAAAAATACAGGAAGACTTACGAAGTTTGGATGGAATAAAACGACACGTTGATCATTGGGAAAAATATAAGATAAAATGCAATCATAACGTTAAATAAGACATTAACTTCTACCTAATTTTATGCAATTAAATCTAATATGTTGAATTTATTTTTGTAAATATTCTTATTATAACTAAACATTTCACCTAAAACATTTTTATAACCATAATATCATAATCCAATTAATTAATTGTTAAAACAATTGAAAATCAAACTTTACGGCATAACTAGAGGCGACAACCGATGAGGATAGAACACCATATCTATTAAGTCGGTGTAGATATTTATGTAAGATAGGTAGAAAAAAAAACTTGAAGAAAACTTAAGGACTATAATATATATAATATATATATATGGTATGATAAGAAAAATAAATGCCTGGACGGGATTCGAACCCGGATCTCTGAGTCTGAACCTCAGTGTGATATCCATTACACCACCAGGCGAATCCAATTCAAACATTTATTTTTCTTATATACGTATTATATTCTCCATTATTACTAGATGTCGCGAGAACTCGGTCTTAACTGCCATCTAGTAGCTGACTATAACAAGTAAGCAAATTAAAGAGAACATTTATATATATATTTATTTATTTTGAGAATTTTCCTCATCATTGACGGTTTTCTCCAACCAAACTTAGTAATTAATATGAATTTAAAAAAAATGTGTTCGAATCCCTCCGTTCAGGCATTTATTTTTCTTATCATATCATATAATATATTATATATATATATATATATATATATATGACTACGGACTTACAGACTATCAGTTTACAACAAACATTCACAAATATACATGTTTCTTAAATCTTTTGCGATGGTTTAAATTGACTTTTTTATTTTTATTTAAAAACGTGTAAACATCATACGCCATATCTCGTTTAGGATCTTCAAATATTTATATGATTCTGTTTTAATTACTTACTCACTAGCACTATCCAACCCGTAGATTCATGGCCGCGCGGACATAAGCTCTCCATACATCCCTATCCTGAGCTAATGTTTTCTAATCATTCCCTGTATAATCTACTTCCTTCAAATCATAGTTAATATTATTCTCCCACCTTATTCTTGGTCTACCAACTGGGTGTTTTCCCTCTGGTTTTCCTACAATAAGCTTCAATGCACGTCTTTCATTCCCTATTCGTGTCACATGTCCTGCCCATCGCAGTCTACGAGACTTAACTGTTCTTGTTATATCTGGGTTCCTATAAAGACCATGTTCATTGTTATGTAGTCTTCTCCATTCACCTGTCTGTTCATCTCTCTTTGGTCCAAAAATTTTCCTAAGTACTTTATTCTCAAATAGCCGTAATATGTTTTTAATTACAACAATGAATTGATTCCATCCTTCCATAGTAATTCTGCCCGAAGGCAGGTCCTTCACTGCAATCATAGCATTTTCATGCTATGCTTGCAGCTTTACTAGGGAATTGTGGGTGTGGTAGCTTCCCGTTACTTTCCACACCGGTGAAGGATGATGATGATGATGATTATGATGATGGCCATATGATTTCGGGGACCGTTTGGGCCTTAAAGTTTTCCTGACATTTGTCTTACAGGTGAGGAAAAACCCCGATAAAAACCTCACTCAGAAAAACTGCCCTGACCGGAGATCGAACCCGGGTCCGCTGCGTGACAAGGCAGTACGCTATCTCGAGGCCACAGCGGTTAATTGATTAATGAATTAAATTATGAAAACTAAACGCAGCGATTATCTTGACGATTGGGGAAAATCATAAAAAAGCTTACTTATTTTGGTTGTCTGTTCTTATCATCAATTATAGTTCTGATGTAGGTTTTCCATTTCCATCTTGGTCTGCCACGTTTATTTCTTCCAGGAGGTGACCACTGGTATATATTTTTTGGCCATCTTTCATTTTCCATTCTTTGTACATGGCCATACCATTTAAGCGTTTGATTTTCAATCCTCTTTACAACAGATGTGGTGACATTCATTTCTCTCCAAAGGAATTAATTTCTTATTTTATCCTGTCTTGTGGTTCCGGAATACATCTTTAGAATGTATAAAACGCACGTGAATATTGCGTATAATAGTAATTATATACGTACTTTTATAGTGAAACTGCTTTAACTCTACAATATTAATTCCGTTTCGAACAGTTAATCAATATGGAGAGTATGAGAGAATTAATGATAATATGTAGCCGTATTATAGCCACACTCTGATGGTTAACAGTTTATATAAAAGCGGGTGCCGCGCGGCAATGCTTGACATGCGGTGTTGTCACGTTTCTCATAGCGCTATGGGCGTTTATTACCGTTTATTTATGTTATTTTAATTGTATGTTATTATTTGGTATTGCTTAAGTTTTAAAATTAAAATTATATACGTCGTATTTATTTATTATATAATTTAATTCCAACATTATTACATAATTTTAATATCCATACAAAATCATGCTGAAAATATTATATTTTATTATTATTATTTTATTATTATATTATTATTATTATTATTTTATTATTATTGTTATTATTATTATTATTATGTTATATTATTATTATTATTATTATTATTATTGTCCACTGCTGTGGTCTCAAGGTAGCGTGCGCCTTGTCAGCAGCGGGCCCGGGTTCGATCCCCGGTCGGGGCAGTTTTCTGGGTGAGGTTTTTTTCGGGGTTTTTCCTCACCTGTAAGACAAATGTCAGGAAAACTTTAAGGCCCAAACGGTCCCCGAAATCATATGGCGGTCCATCATCATTATCATCACCATCATCCTTCGCCGGTGTGGAAAGCAACGGGAAGCTACCACACATACACAATTCCCTAGTAAAGCTGCAAGCATAGCATGAAAATGCTATGATTGCAGTGAAGGACCTTCCTTCGGGCAGAATTACTATGGATGGATTATTATTATTATTATTATTATTATTATTATTATTATTATTATTATTATTATTATTATTATTATTATTAAACTGTTCGGTCTGAAATTTTTCCCCTTGGCCGCCACATGTTGAAATCACTTATATATAAACTATTACAATATGTAGATATGGTATTATTATTTATTCTAGCTACATATCATAATAAATCATTAATAATTATACAATTAATTACGGTATACAATTTTATAACTGCATCGAATGTTCCACATCGTTCCGAGTTTTAATTGAAACTGAGGGAAGAATAGTAATGTGGCAACATCGTCGTAGTCGCGGCAATCCAGATGTTTGTATTTTAATAACATATAACAGCTGCGGGGAAACAAAGCGAGCCGCTTGTTAAGCATCATAGTGAGGCGATAATACTACTCTTTGTTCAGTGACATAATTCTATCGACTATAAACAAATCGGCGTGACTTAAGTCTTAGCACAATTTTGCAACACTAAGTAATTTCAAAGTTAATTTTACTTGTAGACCTGTAATACCAATACCGACACATGATTATAAATGCAATTCAATAGAGTAGGCCTATCACAAATAGGAATGAGATGCACAAAGAAATTAAACATAGGCTCAATTCTGGAAGTGCGTGCTATTATGCACTCTTGATGTCCCAACTCCTTTCAAAAAACGTTAAACTGAAAATATATAAAACTATTATTCGACCAGTTATATTATATGGGTGCGAAACATGGACTCTTACTTTAAGGGAGGAAAGGAGATTACAAGTATTTGAGAATAAAGTAGCCTAGTTAGGAATTTTTTTGGACCAAAGAGAGATGAACAGACAGGTGAATGGAGAAGACTACATAACAATGAACTACAAGGTCTTTATAGGAAGCCAGATATAATAACAGTTAAGTCTCGTAGACTGCGATAGGCAGGGCATGTGGCACGTATGGGGAATGAAAGACTTGCATAGAAGCTTCTTGTAGGAAAGCCAGAGAGAAAACGCCAAGTTCGTAGACCAAGAATGAGGTGGGACATTAACATTAACTATGATTTGAGGGAAGTAGATTATACAGGGAATGATTAGGAAACATTAGCTCAGGATATGGATGTATGGAGAGCTTATGTCCGCGCGGCCATGAACCTACGGGGTCGATAGTGCCAGTGAGTAAGTAAGTAAGGCCTATCATGTGTTAACAGGTCAACTGGTTAAGAAATTGATACAATAACCAACTCACTGGCACTATCGAACCCGTAAATTCATGACCGCGCGAAAACATAAGACATCCCGATTCTGAGCTAATGTTTTCCAATCGCCATCCGTATAATCTACTTTCTCAAATAATGGTTAATGTTATTCTCTCATCTCATTCTTAGTCTACCAACTGGGTGTTTTCCCTTTGGTTTTCCTACAACAAGTTTCCATGCCTCCTTTCATTCCCCATTCATGCCACAAGTCCTGCCCATCGCAATCTATGAGACATAACTATTATATCTCGCTTCATATAAAGATCAATAATTTCATTGCTATGTAGTTTTCTCCATTCACTTGTCTGTTCATCTGCCTTTGGTCCAAAAATTTTCCAATGAACTTTATTCTCAAATACTAATAATCTTTTCTTAAAGTAAGAGTCCATGTTTTGCGTCCATATAATATAACTGGGAGAATAACAGTTTTATTTATTTTCAGTTTAACGTTTTTCGAGAGAAATTAGAATGGTAGGAGTCTCTGCAATGCATGATAGCATGCATTTCCAGAATTGAGCGTACGTTTAATTTCTTTAACAAATTCACCACGCGTAATAAAACAATAGTGAATCCCTCAGATCGCGTGAATCCCTCCTGTGTTTTTGAGGGATAGCTCGACATTACACTATTCATCATCATCAGCATCATCATCATCAACAACAACAAGGATTAAACCCAATTGCCTGTTCCGATCTCATTATAGGTCGAATTGGTCCTTCCATCTCTTCAATGGTCTTCCCAACATTCTTCTCCCTTTTGGTTTATAATTATATATTCTTCTTGGTATGCGCTGTTCATTCATTCGTAATACGTGCTGAAGATAAGCATTTTGATAATATTTTATTCTTTCACAGAGATTAAATATATTAAGTTCTGTTCTAATATCTTCGTTTTTTTTTATCGGTCCTTTGGTATCCTGCTATTGCTCTCAACGTCTTTATTTCAGCAGCCTCTATTTGTTTACTATATGCGTTTGTTAATGTCCAGGTTTCACATCCATATATAAGAGATGGAACTGCCAATACTTTTTAAAACTTCAAAATAGTTTATTTTCTAGTCTTATTCAATAAAGTGCGTTTAATTGTGCCACATAGATAATTGAATCGTTGTATTTTAGTGTGTTTATATAAATTTCTGGCATTGCCTAAATGACATCCCAAATAATTAAAATTCTGAACTTGGTCTATAATTACATTGTCTACCATTATTTTTGTTCTTATTGCACATTTTCCTTTCAGAGTTAATATTTTTGTTTTAGATGTAGATATTTTTAAATTGAATTTTAGAGAGATATTATTTAAAGTATAGAGTATAAAGGAATTGTTACACTATTTATCAACCATAATGAGTAGTTCTGCAGACTGTTGCAAATGCTGTATTTATAATGTCAACCAATGGCTTCTTGTAATCTAAATATTTACCGGGGCTGACATACAACTCTTGCAGTGGAACACGGAAATTGAACAGTTCCTTTAATACTTGGAGCTCCTGATATGACATTTCCACGAATAATTGAATAGTTGCCCCGAAAAGAGGTCTAACCCACAAACTATTAATTGTTGGAAAACAGGAAAAAACATATAATGTAAATTTTGAGGCTATTACCATTATTTTTTTAATGTCGCAGGTTTGCCCTTTTTGGACATTTCTGGTGTTCTCTCCTGGAATTGGCATAATTGTAACCCACTTCTGAGGTTGGGGCGCCTGGAAAGTAAAGTAAAGTGATCCCACAACAGACCCGGAGGCCCTTGGGATAGTAGGAGGTTAAGGCTCCCACTTTTTGTAGACAATCGGCACTTTATGTCAGCCGGGTTGTCAGCCCTGCGTGACGGCCGCCTTTACCCCCAGAACAAGCGCCTGGTACTCATTTCAGTTAGAGGCTGAGTCGACCCCAGGGCCATAGTGCCGCTGGAAGGTTTGGGTCAGTTTAAAAATCCTGACCCCACCGGGACTTGAACCCTCGACCTTCCGGCTTGTAGCACAGTACCTTAACCACTACGCTACGGCGTGTGGGGCGCCTGGAAGGCGGTGTTATATTTCCCCGATGATATGATGGGTGATGATGATGATAGTGGTGCGCCAGGAGAGTCCTTAATTCTAAGCTTAATCTAAGCTTAATCTAAGATGAATATGAATGATGATGATTGCGATGACCATATGATTTCGGGGACCGTTTGGTCCTAAAAATATCCTGACATTTGTCTTACCAGTGAGGAAAAACCCCGATAAAAACCTCACCCAGGAAACTGTCCCGACCGGAGATCGAACTCGGGCCCGCTGCGTGACAAGGCAGCACGCTACCTCGAGACCACAACGGTGGACGCTATTACCTTTATTATATCATATACTTTTTAATCTCGCATTCTATTGGAATCATATACAGCCAATTTGAATGCAAAATAGCATGCCAATAGCTAAATATTAATTTAATACAGAATCGAGTGCAAAAGTGATGTATCTCTATAAATTGGAAAAATGATCTAACACATATTTAACTAAAAATGCTATAATAAGAAATAGAAAATACATATTGAACACTGATTCAGTTAGAAAAAAATTTTAACTTAATCAGATCTCAGTATCTATTTTCTATTTAATACTATTTCTTAATTAAATAAAAATAAAACGTAGTTTTATTTGATTTTCATATTTATTATATAATTCAGTGACAGCTGTTTAGGTACACTGTACCTTCTTCAGACATGTTAACAAATTATATAATAAACCTACGTTTTCATATTTATTGTATAATTCAGTGACAGCTGTTTCGGTACACTGTACCTTCTTCAGACATGTTAACAAATTATATAATAAAACTACGTTTTCATATTTATTATATAATTCAGTGACAGCTGTTTCGGTACACTGTACCTTCTTCAGACCATGTTAACAATTATATAATAAAACTGACGTTTCTATTTTATTGTATAATTCCGTGACAGCTGTTTCGGTACCACTGTACCTTCTTCAGACATGTTAACAAATTATATAATAAAACTACGTTTTCATATTTATTGTATAATTCAGTGACAGCTGTTTCGGTACACTGTACCTTCTTCAGACATGTTAACAAATTATATAATAAAACTACGTTTTCATATTTATTTTATAATTCAGTGACAGCTGTTTCGGTACACTGTACCTTCTTCAGACATGTTAACAAATTATATAATAGAACTACGTTTTCATATTTATTGTATAATTCAGTGACAGCTGTTTCGGTACTATAATTCAGTGACAGCTGTTTCGGTACACTGTACCTTCTTCAGACATGTTAACAAATTATATAATTAAAATACGTTTTCATATTTATTTTCTAATTCAGTGACAGCTGTTTCGGTACACTGTACCTTCTTCAGACATGTTAACAAATTATATAATAAAACTACGTTTTCATATTTATTGTATAATTCAGTGACAGCTGTTTCGGTACACTGTACCTTCTTCAGACATGTTAACAAATTATATAATAAAACTACGTTTTCATATTTATTGTATAATTCAGTGACAGCTGTTTCGGTACACTGTACCTTCTTCAGACATGTTAACAAATTATATAATAAAACTACGTTTTCATATTTATTGTATAATTCAGTGACAGCTGTTTCGGTACACTGTACCTTCTTCAGACATGTTAACAAATTATATAATAAAACTACGTTTTCATATTTATTGTATAATTCAGTGACAGCTGTTTCGGTACACTGTACCTTCTTCAGACATGTTAACAAATTATATAATAAAACTACGTTTTCATATTTATTGTATAATTCAGTGACAGCTGTTTCGGTACACTGTACCTTCTTCAGACATGTTAACAAATTATATAATATAAATTATATAATATAATTTGTTAACATGTCTGAAGAAGGTACAGTGTACCGAAACAGCTGTCACTGAATTATATAATAAATATGAAAATCAAATAAAACTACGTTTTATTTTTATTTAATTAATAAATATGAATTTTCATCAAGTAAACACCAACTCAATTGATTATTTAATATTATTTCGTTACATTCTTTGTCTTTCTTATTTTCACTCAATTTCTCTACGATTCTGATTAGAATTCACGTAACTGTAGTGGAATGAATTTGAACATGTGCAATAATTGTTTTTCTGCACTGCTATTAATCACTTGACTAACTGCTACCGCTATTTTGTTACATATAGATCACTATTCGCTAGAAAGCCAACTTCCAAAAATAAATAAAACAGGTCTGGAAGAGAGTATGCATAATTTTACATGCACCATGTCGTGATACTCTCCGGATAGATCACTAATCCACTGAAAACTCAACTTTCGGTTTTTTGTGGGTTAGATATCTTTTCGGGCAACTATTTAATTAATGTAAGCTTCTGGTTTCTTCCCCTTTATTTAACCCTTCTTCTTGCGAGTAGCGTAGTTGAAAGAGGCCTTGTCCCGACATACATTTCTGGTTCTGGTGTTTGAAAAGTATCGTTCCCCTATCTGTCAGTTACCATGGAAGTGTTGTAAAGTCACGCCTTTTCAAGTGACTAGCCCCAGCCAAATAATATAATTGTTCTATATATTTTGTTTCTTTGGAGCGAGCCGCAAATGGTATCAATAGGCCTATCGTCTCTAGTTCAGCCTAAGTATGATTGTGATTTTTAAGCTTCTAAACTACTTAACCAATCTTAACCCATTCGCTACGGGTTTAAATGTTCAATGCATTTAATTAGAAACCGGATTTAAGTTACCGTGAATTATATTGTTTATTTTCAGACATTCAAAACGAACAAAAGATAACGGTACTCGAGATCACAATAAGGGTGAAGGCCAAAACACATTCCTCTATTATTCATAAATGTTAATGAAATATTACCCTGCCAAGGGATGTACAATATATTACAAACTATATAACGGCAGAGTTAAACGAGTGTACCTCGTCTTCTGAGGTGAAGACCATTTAACTGACGGCGAGTCTACCTCGTCTTTTGAGGCGAATGGGTTAATGAAAATTTGCAAAATCAGTTTTCGGGTTTTGAGGAAGGGTGTGGATAACCTCGTACTTGAAACAGGGATATAAAACAAGTTTTGTATTGTATTGTAAGCCTATGTTTTCCCTTTACAGAGATTTAGGCGCTCTCCCCCTACAGGGAAGAATTTGAACCATACTAATTTAGTTACACTTGTTTTCGTATAGATGTAATTTTGAGTGGTACGTGGTCAGCGTTCCGCCTCATATTGACATCTAGGAAACCAAGGTAGTACTAGGACGGGAAAATTCGGTAAATTTTGCTTAAAGGCCTTTTCATTCAGGCTTAAGGATTTTTTACGAGCCTGAAAATCTTCAGACTCGGGACCCTCGGCTTAAAGTCCCTCCCGGAGGACTTGCTCCTTGGATTTTTCCGTCCTAAAAAATCCATCGACCCCGGCCGGGTTTGAACCCGCGACCCTTGGGACCAGAGGCGAGGAGCACAACCACTAGTCCACCGCGGCAGATATAAACAAGTTAAATTTTTAAATATCTTGGGTCAATAATTACAAGTTTAGGTACACGTGAAAGAGATGTACAAACTAAAAATGCAATGGCAAAAAATGCAACTAAGAAATTAACTTATATGGAATAATTTGGAATAAAAATATTACAAAGGAATCTAAAATGAAAATCTGTAAGAGAATAATACAGAATATTTTGTTATATGGAAGTGAAATTTGGTCTTTGATGGAATTACAAAAGAGTCAAATTAGAACAGTTGAATTTGATTATCTTAGAAGAAGCCTTCAAAAAAAAGTCACGATAAAATAAGAAATGAATTCCTTTGGAGAGAAATGAATGTCACCACATGTGTTGTTAAGAGGATTGAAAATCAAATTCTTAAATGGTATGGTCATGTACAAAAAATGGAAAATGAAAGATGGCCAAAAAATATATATACCAATGGTCACCCCCTGGAAGAAATAAACGTGGCAGACCAAGATGGAAATGGAAAACCTACGACAGAACTATAATGGAGGATAGGAATTTGGAAGAGGGAGATTGGAATGATAGATAAATGGAATCTGAAGACGACAAACCGGACATAGGCTCTCCATACGTCCCTATCCTAAGGTAATATTTTCTAATCATCGCCTGTATAATCTATTTCCCTCAAATAATGGTTAATGTCGTTCCCTAACCTAATTCATGGTCTAATAGCAATTATGAATTATCAATAACTTTATTAATAATACATAATAACCTTAGGCTGCACAATACAGATGACAAAGAAGGAACAAGGAAATACTAGAGTAATAAAATAACCCACAATTTGATTAAATAATTAGATTGATAAAGAAAGTGCAAAATATAAAATAATAATACAATATACTTAGGACATGATTATAAATTATATTGTCATAAGTAATGCCACGAGTGATTTCCAAATTATCGATAAATTCACGACTCACAAAGTGAGGAGTTAATTTATCTAGAGAATTTGGAACTCAAGAGTGGCATTTGTTAGGACTATTTAACGAATAAAATTAAGCTGTTTACTCACAAATCATTATTTAAATATAGTTATTTTAAAATATTTATTTATTTATATGTATCCTCCTGGAGTTCGGAATTCCTAAAAAGTTAGTTAGACTTATACGAATGTGTCTAAATGACACAAAGAGTAGGTGCGTGTAGGCAAAGAGTTTTCGGACACTTTTAGAAATCCAGAATGGGTTAAAGCAAGGGGATGCACTATCTCTTCTACTGTTTAATTTTGTACTAGAGCATGCCATTAAATCTTTAGAGAATGAGGAAGGCTTACAACTCAATGGTATTAATAAGCTGTTAGTTTATGCTGATGACGTAGTATTATTGGCTGATAGCGAGGAGATACTAAAGGACAACACGCACACGCTATTGAGTAACACTAAAAAATTAGGACTGGAAGTAAATATCAATAAAACTAAATATATGGTCACACGTAGAAATTCATTATATAATGGAAATGGACAGCTAATGACAAATAGGGAAATTTTGAGGAAGTGGCTGAATTCAAATACCTAGGAACAATAATCACAAATAGGAATGAGATGCACAAAGAAATTAAACATAGGCTCAATTCTGGAAATGCGTGCTATTATGCATTGCAGAGACTCTTGATGTCCCAACTCCTTTCAAAAAATGTTAAACTGAAAATATATAAAACTATTATTCTACCAGTTATACTATATGGGTGCGAAACATGGACTCTTACTTTAAGGGAGGAAAGGAGATTACAGGTATTTGAGAATAAAGTACTTAGGAAAATGTTTGGACCAAAGAGAGATGAACAGACAGGTGAATGGAGAAGACTACATAATAATGAACTACAGGGTCTTTATGGGAAGCCGGATATAATAAGAACAGTTAAGTCTCGTAGACTGCGATGGGCAGGACATGTTGCACGTATGGGGAATGAAAGACTTGCATGGAAGCTTCTTGTAGGAAAGCCAGAGGGAAAACGCCCAGTTGGTAGACCAAGAATGAGGTGGGAGAATAACATTAACTATGATTTGGGGGGGAAGTAGATTACACAGGAAATGATTGGAAAGCATTAGCTCAGGATAGGGATGTATGGAGAGCTTATATTCGTGCGGCCATGAACCTACGGGTTCGATAGTGCCAGTGAGTAAGTAAGTAAGTATTTAATGTAAATGGCGGTGTTTGAAAACAAATGAGAAATGATTGTTACGCTTGTTCATCACTGCAACTAGATCATGTTATTTATTGCCAAAGGATCGCAAATATTGTAAGAATGCACCCTAGTGGAGAAGTAGTTATAACCAGCATTATAGGTATTAATTAATTTCTGAAGTCCTACGATGTAAATTATATTTTGTGCAACGTTATTTCCTGGGAAATAATTCGTTAAGAAAATGCAAACAGTGTTTTTTTTTGTGGTATAATCAATTGCTACAAATGTTTTTATATTATCTCCCGCAAGCGCTATCAGCTGACATTCGTGCACTATATAGACAATCTGTGTAGCCGTATTTCTTAGAGAGTCAGTCACTGCAAAATAATGCTATGACCTTTCAGAATGTTAAAAAGGGGGAGCTTTCTTTAATATAATAGACGTGTTTGATAAATTCGAAATGAAACACGACTGTGATTGGTTGTAAAAAAAATCATTGAAAAGTGATTGGTCATTGAATCCCGTTTGGGGCATGAGTTCAATAGTCTAAGAAAATATTTAGTGAGTTTTTTTAACTGTTTTTGGGTCGAACAGCCCTTGATATGTGAGGGGAGGGAATTCCAGAGTCGGGTGGCTGAAGCAAGGGAAGATGAGGAATAGTGATATGTTCGATATAGAGGTACAGAGTCAAATTTTCTCCTAAACGTGTGTTTAAGTTATGGTTGGAAGATAGTGAATGGAAACGAATAAAAATATAAAGGCGTGATGAGGTGGACATATTGTTGTATAAGAAGCAGAGGCCATGTATATTTCTCCTGTCTTCCAATCGGTGCCAAGATAATATTTCAAATGCTGGAGTTACGCAATTTATTTATGGAGGTTGATTATATAAAGTGCATAAGCATTATGAGCTCGTTGCAGTCTTTGTCCGAATGTGATACTCATGTCGGTTAAGAGTAAGTCACAATGATCGAAATGCGGCATA